>CM072151.1:392840-437993 GCA_036850595.1 Rhyacichthys aspro | reverse complement strand
TTGTGTTAATCATACATTATAAAAATATGTCTGAATAAATATAGGTCCAAAGCTATATCTCCTGTAATAAACTGTTTGGGCAGTTAGCCGTTAAACTGAGGCCTGTGTCAGTAAATTATGTGGAAGAGTAGTGTTTTTGTAATAATTCTCCTAAAAACAGCCGATAATGAGCTGTTAATGAGTTTAACATTAGCCTCGGTTTAGCAGCTCTAATGAGTCAAAGCACAATGACACAACACCAAAGAATAAACCTCTCTGTGGCGGGTTTAACTCCGAAATATGCCTCTTTTTACCGCCGCACAGAGCTCTACATTTGTGTCTAAAGGTTAAAGTCGATTAAAGTTTTGCTTACCTCTGTTTTCGCTGTTTTTTTTTAAATAAAGAGCGGAGTTTAGCGGCTTAACTGTAGCCGCTGAGACTAGCTTAACCCGTTAGTCAAAACAAAGCGTCTGATTGGTCGGAGCGCACGTCAATCAAAAAGAGTGGCTCTGATTGGCTGGGACTCAGGAAGTCGTAGTAGATGACGTTTACGTGAGGCGTACATTTAAAGAAACAGTGTGAGTTTTGTTCCATACAATTAAAAAACATTTACAAAATACAAAGCGATAAGTAACTCCTTCTTCACAGATTAACGGAATCAACATCAGTGACATGAAAATAATAATTTTCAATTATTTTTCTAGTGTTTATTTATTTATTTATTTATATTTTATTTATTCCCTACAAACTTATAGAGGTACAGGTAAGATTTTGCATAACATGCATCCCGACCACGATTATTACTCCAAATTCATAAATGACAACAGCACGTGTGTCTTTTGAAATTCTGCAGAACTATCTCCTTTACCAATGTAAATATTCAGTGAGTTTCTGGGCAGTGGCAAAACTATATGTTCTGCAAAATGAACCTAAAAGTAAAAATCAAATCTAACAATGTGATATTGTATTTCAAGAGCTATTCAGATAATCACAAATATTACTAATTTTCCAATGTGTGATAGTTTGTTAAATATATATATTTTTTTTTATAAGTTTACTGTCTCCTGTAAAATATTTATTATAAATGTCCTGCACACCAGAGGGCGCTCTTGCCTGGTTTCTGTTCTATGTTGATGTGTAGCTTTTTTGTCTAAATAAATAAATAAAATAAAAAAGGGTGTCTGCTTTCCTTTGATTGTACTATTTGATTTTGTCTTTAATAATAATAAATTAGATCAAATAAAATGTAATATTTGTTGTGAAGTTGTGTTTAATATTATATGTTAATCAATAAAAGGTAAAAATATTCATTCAGTAGATACAATTAAATACATTTGGAAAGAAAAAAACAACATAAAAAAACATTCTTTTATGTCATTCATATTGTTAAAAAATATTAAACACATAATAATAATAATAATAATAATTACATAAAGACCAATAAAGAACCAGACACTTTGAACTGATTAAAGATTGTGTTTTATTTATTACTAAATTGCATCTATAATATACAAACATTCACAATATTTGTACAATCACTTTGTGCTTTTGCCCCGTTTTTTCAGGAGACGACGACTTTACATAAACTCTACAGAATCTGCTTTTACAACGGCATAAAAATAAATCACACTTCTAACTCTATCTTTACAAATTCACGTAGAAAATAATCATATGAAGACGATATTATTGTTACTGCATTAATAGGAGACACAGGATATATTCTCATATATTTATCTTAAATGCACAAGAGATCCACGGATTATTCTCATTTTTAAACGGTCTGTTTCTGGGTTAAATGTGGGAAGTGGTGACGGTTTGGAGAAGCAGACGGGAGACGTGGATCAGGGCTGCACAATATATCACAAAGATATTGTTATCACGATATTATCAATAATCACAATTTCTGTATCGCAAATAAAACTTGTATCACAATAAAGTTATGTCGTTATACGTGATGGAGCCTTGTTATTTCATTCTATTTTTTAAATCTGTTGAAATCGGTCTCAGTTTTGACTCAGAACCCGTCAGACTCAGTTTGATTGATTTTTACCCATAGCTTCACTTTCGATAAATTGCCCTAGTCTTCTGTTCAACTTTAATTATTAAACAGGGCGTATTTTTACAGAGAAATACCGTGAAATCTCCCAATCTTCACTTCAAACCCTTGATCAGAGCATCACAACAGCCCTGTTCTGTCAAAAGTGAACAATACTAAAACCCGACGGTTATGTTTCCACCTTTGGCTTTCTTGTTTCGCTCTTCTTCGTGTGTTTAATTCTCTGTCACTTCCTGTATTCGCTCTAACTTTAAACCTGTTTGGTCTGAACCATGATCCACTGGGGTTTTTTTCACCTGAGGATTTAGTTTGGATCAAACAGGAAAACATCTCAGGAGTGAAACCCTCTTATTCTCATAATTTTCCCATAATAATCTCACACACACAAAAAAAAAAAAAAATATATATATATATATATATATATATATATATATATATATATATATAAATAATTTTTTTTTTTCATATTGTGCTAATGAAATTTATTTTTTGTTTCTCAACTTTGAAACTGCTGCCTATTTTCAAAATTCACCTTTTGAATTAAATGTCAACATTTTGGCAGCCTGCTATATCACTTTGTGCCACTAGATGGTGTCATGAGATAAAAATATAGCTTGGGGTTTTTTTGTCTTTTATCATTATTGTTTATGTTTTTATGTTCTATCTTAAATTCTGTTTCATAGAAAGTGCTAAATGAATGAAGACTGTTATTGTAATTAGGTTATTAGAGCGTTTTGTCGTTGGTTTGAAAGTCTTCGGTCTCGTCTCCGGCCGTCACTGATCCACAGAAAGTAAAAATCCCACAGAAAGTCCCAGAAACAGACCGTGTTTATTCTGCACACGTCCCGAAATCTGACTTTATCAAAAATCACTGCACACGACACTACGACCCTCACGATAACTATCAGGAAATGTACGATGGGCAGTGAACGCAGCACTCACTCCACAAAAACAAAAGGACTACACCTGCGATGGGAGGAGTCATGTGATCGGGACGAGGAGGGAAGGGTCATGTGATCGGGACGAGGAGGGAAGGGTCATGTGATCGGGACGAGGAGGGAAGGGTCATGTGATCAGTACAAAATGGCGGATTGTGTGACCAGTGCAAAGCTGTGAGCCACCGATTAAAGCAGGACTGCAGCCGCCATTAAATACAGCCCTCTCCAGGATTTGGTTTCAGAAAAAGTTTTTAAAAAAATGGCAGTTTTGTTGTAATATTTATTTATATTTATTTTTTATTTTCTATTGTTTTATTTGTTATTGGGCAGTATTCCTCAACGGTTTTAGGTCTTGGTTGTTTCGAAAAAAGATTTCAGCAACTGCTTTAGAAATAAACTAAGCCTCAACTACAACAAAACTAAGATTAAACCAAGTCTAGACCAGGTCTGGACCAAGACATGGTCAAAGTCTTAACAAGGACTAGATCTAGGATTAGACCAGGTATAAAACAACCCCTGAAACAAGACTAGATAAAAACTAAATCAGGTCTAAAGCAGTAATAAACATGACTTAACCAGGTTCAAACCAAGACTTGATCTAAGACTAAACAAGGACTAAACCAGGTCTGAACCAGATTTTACTAAAACCACAACTAGAACCTAGAAAAGGACTAAACCTTGAATGTTAATTCAAGACTAAATCTGGTCTAAGTTTGAACTAAACCCGAGACTAAAACCTGTACAAAGTACAAAACCTGGACTAAATCAGGTCTAAACTATTTTTAGTTTTTTTTCTCAAAAACAATCTTCAAGAATTCTCTAAATTCCAACTTATCCATAAACTACCAAACAGTACTCGGTAAACACTGGGTCTATCTTTAAACAATCTGTTTATTCCACAATATTTTCAAAGATTAATTCTGTCTTTTTGGCTAAAATTAGCACTGATCCATTAAAACCCTGTGAAAACGCTACAAGAGGCACAGTTCAATTTAGCGCTAGCCATTGTTAGCATTAGCTGTTGTTAGCATAAGCCGTCACTAGCCTTAGCCGTTGTTAGCATAAGCCGTCGTTAGCCTTAGCCGTTGTTAGCATTAGTTCTAAGCCTTAGTTCTTAGCATTAGCTGTTGTTAGCATTGAGAGTGTGTACGTCTGTTGGCGTGTGCGTCCGGCTGCAGTCCTGCTGGAGTTGTGCGTTGGTGGTTCAGCCCTGAAGCATGTTTTTGGCTAAAGACAGCTCTAAGGAAAAAGGCCGGTGAGTTTTTATCTTTAGTTTTTATTATCGACAGAAGCAGCTGAGCGACGAGCGTCTGTTTGTGCCACGCTCTGAAACCGAGGCAGTGCTGTGCTTTTTGTGGAAAAAAATGGCTCTAAATAAACTAAACATGTTTTAAAGAAAATTAAATCTGGTTTTCAGATCATAATGTGCCCAAATTAAGGCTTGGTCCTCATTTTCCCATTTGACCCTGTGCGTCCACACTACTCCAGCATTTACAGCTGAAACAGAGAACTGTGAAAACATTAGCTTCAGGCTGCGATTTACAAGGCTTTTAATTATTTTAAAAGATCAAATCTGATAGAAGTTTCAAAAACCTGTTTAAATTTGAAGTGATAATAGGGAATAATTAATTGTGGCATAATATAATAAAAATGCATGTTTTTCCTATTGTCGTTTTGTTACCAACAAATTAAAAGCCCTCTAACTTTATATTAAGTTCACAAAACTCTGTCGAACTGTGAGATCAGAGAAGAGTGTGTTATATATTTATAGATTTAACTCTAAAACAGACGTCGACTTGAGTCGTGTCCCTGTGCGACCTCACCACGATGGTCCATTTACTGCCAAGTTACTTTCTAAAAACTACTGATTATTTTCAAACTAAAACAGGCTCCACGCTCTCAAAAATGTTGCAAAGGTTATGTTTTATTAAAAAACAAACAAACAACATATTAGCGTGGACACTAACTCTTAACTAGCAAAACATAATGTTTTTGTTGAAAATGGTAAACAGCTCACGACTAGAAGGGCTTTTAGAAGTTTTTAGAATCACGGTCTAAACTGTAAATGTTAAAATCAAGGAAACAAAGTGAGAAGTGGATGTTAAAATCGCAAATTGAAATCAGTCCGTGAGACATATTAAAATTAAAGCTTAATGGTGAAATGCAGAAGGTATATTTAGTTGCAATACCACATTTGTCCACTAGAGAAATCACAAATCATCATTAGTGACGAGTTCAGAGCCACAGTTTTAAATGTAAACCTTGACAAACAAGTTAAAATGGCTAATTATGCTTTTTTTTCTATAAACAATTCCTAATGTAATATTTCAGAGTGTGATTAAAGTCAGTTTATGAGACGCAGATGTTGTTCGACGACTTGTTAAAATGAGTTCAAAGACACAGCTGCTTCTACGACTCGTTCCGACTCAGGGGCCACAACTTTAGGACAAAATGTGATGAAACTCTATCTAAACTCACGAACCTCGCGGAGGAATGTTACACGGAGGGGCGGGGTCTGGGGCGGGGTTTATGGCCCATCAGCAGCACTTCTGGGGTAACTGCGCGGGTTTGTCGGTCAGTCTGGTGGTCTTAGAGCCGGGGGCGCGGGGCCTCCACGTCGACCCGCTCAGACATCTTCACACAGATGATGTCCACCAGCCGCTCGAACACCTGCCGCACGTTAATGTTCTCCTTCGCACTGGCCTCGTAGTACTCGAACCCTGAGGAAGAAACAGGACGTTTACAACAGGAAGAGACCATATTTGGACACGAGGGCGGAGCTAAGCCTTGTTTAGAGTCAGGTCAAACTCAACATGAACGTCTTTTGGAGCAGGTCACAAATGCATCACCAGCTCAGTTTAGACGCCATTTTAATCATTATCGCATATGTTTTTGTTCTATTAAAAAGAACAAAAACAAAAAGATAACAAGAGAAAAATAAAACAAGAGAAGACATTTTTATTGTCATTGCACAAAAGTCCAATGAAATGAAAGTGCCACATCTAATGGTGCAAAAAACTAAAAACAGAACAACACATTACAAATTAAAATAAATCTAAAATCTCTATATTGCACATTGATAAAGTGTTGTTTAAAAAGCAAAAAGCAGAACGGATACATTTGTATGATTCTGAAGAGAAAATGATTTGATTTTGTAAACTCTAAAATTAAACAGCAAAATATGGAGCAATGGTTTGGTGAAAAAACATTTTCCACTGAAAAGAAAAGAAAGAAACAACAGGAAATGTATCTTGTATAAAGGGAAATACTACACAGGATTCACAGGTGCATGCTGGGTACTCCTAGTTTATTCAGTTTATTCATTCTTTTTAGCATGGTTCCCAGAGTTACTACAGAGATGTCACGATGAGCCCAGAGTCTTTTGTGAATGAATAAACACAGAAGTAAACGTTTGCTCTTCTCTGAGAGCTGTAGGTTTGAGCTCCACTTGTATCTGAACCAACAACAGGATTAACTCGTTTACATCTTTTTCTAAAATCCTAATTAAAACAGCGGCCTCAGAGCTGTTTGCACTGAACAGAACAAACAGGACTCGTTTCTGCTGCAGCGACCTGCGTTTGTGTCTTCATCAAACACTCACAGCTGCAACACACAATATTTACACTCATTCATCTGTCATCAATAGCATTTCACATTGAGCTCTTTAAATGCTTTCTATTTGTATTTTACCCAGTTAACTAAATCATATTAATAAGTGTCAATTCCAGAGAAACTGCACAACACAGAAAAACATAAACAGAGGAAAGTGAAACAAACTGACAACATTCACCCAGAGTTTAAAGAAGAGAACTGACTCAGAACACACTCTTAGGTCGTGTGTGTGTGTGTGTGTGTGTGTGTGTGTGTGTGTGTGTGTGTGTGTGTGTGTGTGTGTGTGTGTGTGTGGTGTTAAGTTGTTACCGAGCTGGTCGGCGAGGTGCTTGCCCTTCTCCGGAGGCACCACTCGCTCCTCGTCCATGTCGCACTTGTTCCCGACCATTATCACCTGAGCGTTGTCCCAGGAGTACGTCTTAATCTGAGTCGCCCTGAAACCAGGAGGAGCCGAAAGACAGATCAGTGGGGTTTATTTAAACACGGCGACGGGAGCCGGAGTAAAGCCAGTACCAGTCCTGCACGGCGTTGAACGACTCCTCGTTGGTGATGTCGTACATCAGGATGAAGCCCATGGCTCCGCGGTAATACGCCGTGGTGATGGTCCGGTAGCGCTCCTGTCCCGCCGTGTCCTGCACACAGTTCAGGAAACACATGTGAACGAGGTTTAAAAACAGAAACGCCACTGGAAACTGGTTTAAGGGATACTTCAGTTTCAAAAATCACAATAATGGAAATATTTAAAAAAAAAAAACACACACACAAATGATTCAAGCCAGCCATATTTTTTCCATTTTAAAAAAAAATTAAAGCTATTATTACCTTCAGTCCTCATCAAACATTTATGACATCAAACAAATTTGAATGAAACAAATGAATTTTTAACCCCTTAAATGCCAGTTTTAGTGATTAAGTCTCTTTGTTGTTATTTTTTTTCTTTGTTGTTTTGTTTAAACATAAAAAGTTGATGATGCCTTGGTCTTGTTTGGGTCTTGTTTGGGTCTTGTTTGGGTCTTGTATGGGTCTTGTATGGGTCTTGTATGGGTCTTGTTTGGGTCTTGTTTGGGTCTTGTTTGGGTCTTGCTTGGGTCTTGTTTGGGTCTTGTATGGGTCTTGTTTGGGTCTTGTTTGGGTCTTGTTTAGGTCTTGTTTGGGTCTTGTTTGGGTCTTGTTTTGGTCTTGTTTGGGTCTTGTTTGGGTCTTGTATGGGTCTTGTTTGGGTCTTGTTTGGGTCTTGTTTGGGTCTTGTTTTAGTCTTGTTTGGGTCTTGTTTGGGTCTTGTATGGGTCTTGTTTGGGTCTTGTTTGGGTCTTGTTTGGATCTTGTTTGGGTCTTGTTTGGGTCTTGTTTGGGTCTTGTTTAGGTCTTGTATGGGTCTTGTTTGGATCTTGTTTGGGTCTTGTTTGGGTCTTGTTTAGGTCTTGTATGGGTCTTGTTTGGGTCTTGTTTGGGTCTTGTTTGGGTCTTGTATGGGTCTTGTATGGGTCTTGTTTGGGTCTTGTTTGGGTCTTGTATGGGTCTTGTTTGGGTCTTGTTTGGGTCTTGCTTTGGTCTTGTTTGGATCTTGTTTGGGTCTTGTTTGGGTCTTGTTTGGGTCTTGTTTTAGTCTTGTTGGGTCTTGTATGGGTCTTATTTGGGTCTTGTTTGGTCTTGTTTTGGTCTTGTATGGGTCTTGTTTGGGTCTTGTTTGGGTCTTGTTTGGGTCTTGCTTTGGTCTTGTTTTGGTCTTGTTTTGGTCTTGTTTTGGTCTTGCTTGGGTCTTGTATTGGTCTTGTTTGGGTCTTGTATGGGTCTTGCTTTGGTCTTGTTTGGGTCTTGTTTGGGTCTTGTTTGGTCTTGTTTTGGTCGTGTATGGGTCTTGTTTGGGTCTTGTTTGGGTCTTGTTTTGGTCGTGTATGGGTCTTGTATTGGTCTTGTTTGGGTCTTGTTTGGTCTTGTTTTGTCCTGGTTAAGGCCTGATGTTACCGACTAAAGCCTCCTCTCTGTGTCTGACTCCGAGCCTCAGCTGTTCTCTATATTTATCTCTGACTCGGAGCCGAGGCCGAGGGCAGTAATCACGGCGTGGAGCAGTTTTTATGGAAACATCAGTTCATCTGATGCTGTTTCTGCCTGAGTCTGAGTCTGGCTCGTGTTTTAAATCCTCAGCTGCAGAGGTTCAGGTCGTGTTCGTGAATGGATCTGAAGCTGAAACTGAAGAGACACAAAGACAGACACGGTTTCATCATCGGCCTCTGTTTCCACGGCAACAGCTGCTGATTAAAGGCCTCCCGGGAGACGACGCCGACCAATCAGAGACGAGCATCCGGCAACAGCCAATCACAACAGAGAAGTGAACAGGAGAGAATCAAAGGCCAATCAGAGACAACTACAACAACAGCCAATCAGAACACAGGATTAAAAGACCTGAGAAAACACAGGGAATAATCAGAGTCAACGGTTTGACAATGACCAATCAGAGACGAGAATGTAACTAAAACCAATCAATCAATGTGTGCTTTAGCTCTGTGTTAGCTCCATGTTAGCTCTGTGTTAGCTCCATGTTAGCTCTGTGTTAGCTCCATGTTAGCTCTGTGTTAGCTCTGTGTTAGCTCCATGTTAGCTCTGTGTTAGCTCTGTGTTAGCTCCATGTTAGCTCTGTGTTAGGGGGGCCCCGGGGGGGCCCCCGGGGGCCGGGGGGGGGCGGGGGGGGGCCCCCGGGGGGGGGGGGGGGGGGGGGGGGGGGGGGGGGGGGGGGGGGGGGGGGGGGGGGGGGGGGGGGGCGGGGGGGGGGGGGGGGGGGGGGGGGGGGGGGGGGGGGGGGGGCGGGGTGGGGTGGGGGGGGGGTGGGGGGGGGGGGCGCGGGGGGGGCGTGGGGTGGGCGCGGGGGGGGGGGGGGGGGGGGGGGGGGGGCAAAAAAGGGGCAAAGGGGGCAAAAGCGAGAAAAAAAAAAAAAGCCGCGGGGGCCCCCCCCCCCCCCCCCCACCCCCCCAAACCAAGGGGGTTGAGAAAAAAAAAACCCAAAACGAAATGAAAAGTAATTATTGAGAATGAAAACTCACTAAATGTAGCGTCAACGAATAAAAATGAACATGAACAGAGTCTAAATCCATCAAAAGGAGAGGAGGTGAGAAGAGATCAATCAGACTCAGGTTTTTGAGCGTCGCTGAAGTGATGTCAGACACAAACATTTGTTAGAGCCTCGGGAAGACGACAGGAGACCAAAAGAGAACCACTTTAAATAGAAACTATGTTAACACTTGGAACCTGAATACCAGCCGGAACAGGTTAGGACTAGTTTACTTTCATTCAGAGACATTATTAATGAAGAAAAACAACAAACAAAACACTAAATCTATTTAACTATGTCTATAGTCGACTAAAACTAGACTAAAACTAGTAAGGGTTAGACTAAATTATGAATAAAACTAAATAAAATTTGCTGTCAGAATGCATTGTTTTAACTCTGCTGTTCGCTCTGTCTTTAAGCCCCTCCCTCTGACCCCAGTCCGTTCTGATTGGTCCATAACCTCTGACCCCGCGGCGTCTCACCCAGATCTGCAGCTTGATCCTCTTGTCGTTGCGGTAGACGGTCTTCACCTTGAAGTCGATGCCCACGGTGCTGACGAAGGAGTTGCTGAAGGAGTCGTCGGCGTAACGGAACAAGAAGGAGGTCTTCCCCACGCTGCTGTTCCCGATGATCAGCAGCTTGAACATGTAGTCGAAGTTCTGGTCGGAGCCGTCCCTCTGACCGTAACGCTGGTCTGCCTTCGCCATCTGCAACAGACGCAAATATGAGCAGCTCCAGTGTAGCTCTCAAACACACTTCATTTAGCTTTAATTCCACAGTTATTAAGATAAACTTAAATCAATATCTCAACTCTTATCGATCACATAAACCTACAACACACTATAAAATGAAATGTATACAGTGTGTTTGTCTTTACTCTCTTCAGTGACATGATAAATTATAATCTGTTTTTCTCTTTTTTGCTCTGATTCTGGAGTCAGTTGCACAACAATTATCTCCAGAATCAAAGGAAACAAAGACATTAGCCTCGTTAGCCTCATGTTTAGCCTCGTAGCTAACGCTGTAAATTAGCCATGTGTCCTTTGATTATGATTTTACCAAACACTGTTTTTATTCATTTTTCTTGTCCATATAAAGACATTGTTTACAGACTATTCAGTATTCTCTGTTTTGTCTGATTTACAGCTGACTTCGTTGACGCTGGTCGTTTAATAAAAGCTAACATTGATTGTATCGTTTGTTTTCTTCTGTTCAAATGTTTCTCAGACAGAAGGCTCTTTTCTACAGTTTTTATTTCTATAGTTCAATATAAAGATAATACTTCATCAGGACCTCATCCATCACAACAGCTTCAGTAGAACAGACCTTCTCTGGTTCCTCTTAAACACAGAAACAAACGACTCTGACGCAAAGACGAAGCCACACAATTAGACTCTAAAAGAGCTGGTATTGTTCATTAAATGGTAAATGTCTCAGGTTTAACTGTTGTGTTGTTTCTGTTCCGAGCCTTAAACATCTCTCTGGGTTTAAAGTCCGTTCTGAAGGAGGCCGATCTGCTGCAGACGGTGATCGACAGCTGCTTTTTCAGAACAACTCTCGGATCCTTTTGTTTCCTCCTCCTCCACACGCTCTTCACTCGTCTGTCACTTTAACTAAACTCTCTACATCCTGCAGTTAAAGGGCTCCAGGGAGGAATTAGGGAGAGTTTGTGTCTTAAATATTGTGTGAAATATGTTATATATATTTAATATAGTTATATTTATGTACTGGTAATTAAAGTGGATAACCTGATGCCCGCGGATCCTGGCTCCAGTTTTTTTGATTGCCTTTGTGCCAATCCAATATCTGTCATCTTAAAAAGCAATGTTTTTTTAAAGACTGACACTGGTTAAAACAGACTGTAGCTGATATTTTTTCTTCTTAAAATGGTTTAAACTCAAATAGTTTATTGTCTTTCTGATCCATGTAGTGTTTATTGTAAGGGATTGTAATAGATGAGAACCTCTATTCAGGAACAGAAAACCTTGGACAATCACATGCTCCAAAAAGGAGCGCTCCCATTGGTCGACACTTGTCACATGACGTTCCAGGAAGTTTAATAGCTGCAGATAAAGTGTATTTTCAGCTGAATATGTCTTTTAACAGAGAAACAGCTCAATTGGAACTAAAACAGGTCTAAATCAGGTTTTAACCAGAACTAAATCAAGTACTAAACCTTGAGTGAACCCAGGACCTGACCTGAAATAAACTAAAGAGAGAGACTAAGAGACTAAACTTAAATCGGACTTAATCTGAAATGAGCCATGATTAAACCAGGTCTAAACCAGGACTAAAACTGGTCCAAAGCACTTGTTCCACAGCTTTATGTGAAAATGAAACAACATTTATATTAATTTCAATAAAAACACTAAATATAACTCACGGAGTCAGCTCTAGCGGCCATCAGTGGAACTACACTTTAATAAACCATCATTAAAGTCTGAGGCTGAGACGTCACCAGTTTGATCATTTATCACAGAAATGAGTCTGTTTAATCCCAGTTTTTCCGCAGAATCAGAACCACGTTATTAGCTCGTGTCCTGAGGCCGTCTCCCGCTGAACGAGGCCGACGGGGGCTGCACTCCCCGCGGAGCACGTCCACGCTGCACCTGTGACCAGAGCACAGCCCCACACCCGCAAATACCCCGCAAATACCCCGCAAAGGCTCGGATTTACCCCAGAATCTGTGAATGTGATGCGTAATCCATGCGTTTAGATCGATGTCAAACACGTATCGGTGGATTATTGGAGGTATTTGTGGGAGACAGATGAAAAAAGGGCGTTGGGTTTGAGATGAAATGTGATTCTGATGAAAATAAAGCTGTTTGTGGATGGATCGTGGATGGATTGTGGATCTAAACGGGGTTGGTTTGTATTGAGCGGTGTTTTTTCCGCTGGAGCCGTGTTTTCTCACCTTTTCTGGGCGGATCTGATGCTCTCTTTCCTTCTGCTTTGCACCTGATGATGATGATGATGATGTTCCTCAGAGCTCCGGCAAAATCCACAAAGAGCGAATAAATCCAGATCCACACGATGGTTACTGCAGGAGAAGGTTTGATTCTGAGGCAAAAAAGAGGTTTTAAAGAGAAATGAATGAATGAAGCAGCTGGAGACGGAAGAAGACGGCGAGGTTCAGGCGGGTTTTGGGCAGGTTTTGGTAGGTTTTGGGCAGGTTTTGGTAGGTTTTGGGCAGGTTTTGGGCAGGTTTTGGCAGGTCTTGGTGGAGCAGAGCCGGGATGGTCCTCCGCCGCTGGAGGTGAGTGCTGCCCGGAGACAGGCCTCGGTTTGTGGGAGAAGAGAGGCGCAGAGCCGCGGTGCGCTCCGAGGTGAGTTCAAGAACAGCTCCAGGATGAGTCACTACTGAGAGGCGTTCAGGGACCGAGGAAGAGTCAGGACAAACGGGCTTTAACGGGTTTAGGCCACAACAAGAGCTTCATACCAGGACTAAACCAGGTCTAAACCAGGGCTAAACCAGGACTAAACCAGGTCTAAACCAGGTCTAAACCAGGACTAAACCAGGACTTAACCAGGTCTAAACCAGGACTAAACCAGGACTAAACCAGGTCTAAACCAGGACTAAACCAGGACTAAACCAGGACTAAACCAGGTCTAAACCAGGACTAAACCAGGATTAAACCAGGTCTAAACCAGGACTAAACCAGGACTAAACCAGGACTAAACCAGGACTAAACCAGGACTAAACCAGGTCTAAACCAGGACTAAACCAGGACTAAACCAGGTCTAAACCAGGACTAAACCAGGACTAAACCAGGCCTAAACCAGACTAAACCAGGACTAAACCAGGACTAAACCAGGACTTAAACCAGGTCTAAACCAGGACTAAACCAGGTCTAAACCAGGACTAAACCAGGACTAAACCAGGTCTAAACCAGGTCTAAACCAGGACTAAACCAGGACTAAACCAGGACTAAACCAGGACTAAACCAGGTCTAAACCAGGACTAAACCAGGACTAAACCAGGTCTAAACCAGGACTAAACCAGGACTAAACCAGGTCTAAACCAGGTCTAAACCAGGACTAAACCAGGACTAAACCAGGTCTAAACCAGGACTAAACCAGGACTAAACCAGGTCTAAACCAGGACTAAACCAGGTCTAAACCAGGACTAAACCAGGTCTAAACCAGGACTAAACCAGGTCTAAACCAGGACTAAACCAGGACTAAACCAGGTCTAAACCAGGTCTAAACCAGGTCTAAACCAGGACTAAACCAGGACTAAACCAGGTCTAAACCAGGACTAAACCAGGATTGAACCAGGTCTAAACCAGGTCTAAACCAGGACTAAACCAGGACTAAACCAGGACTAAACCAGGTCTAAACCAGGACTAAACCAGGACTAAACCAGGTCTAAACCAGGACTAAACCAGGTCTAAACCAGGACTAAACCAGGTCTAAACCAGGACTAAACCAGGACTAAACCAGGTCTAAACCAGGTCTAAACCAGGACTAAACCAGGACTAAACCAGGTCTAAACCAGGACTAAACCAGGTCTAAACCAGGACTAAACCAGGACTAAACCAGGACTAAACCAGGACTAAACCAGGTCTAAACCAGGACTAAACCAGGACTAAACCAGGTCTAAACCAGGACTAAACCAGGTCTAAACCAGGACTAAACCAGGACTAAACCAGGTCTAAACCAGGACTGAACCAGGTCTAAACCAGGACTAAACCAGGACTAAACCAGGTCTAAACCAGGTCTAAACCAGGACTAAACCAGGACTAAACCAGGTCTAAACCAGGACTAAACCAGGACTAAACCAGGTCTAAACCAGGTCTAAACCAGGACTAAACCAGGACTAAACCAGGTCTAAACCAGGACTAAACCAGGTCTAAACCAGGACTAAACCAGGACTAAACCAGGACTAAACCAGGACTAAACCAGGACTAAACCAGGACTAAACCAGGTCTAAACCAGGACTAAACCAGGACTAAACCAGGACTAAACCAGGACTTAACCAGGTCTAAACCAGGTCTAAACCAGGACTAAACCAGGTCTAAACCAGGACTAAACCAGGTCTAAACCAGGACTAAACCAGGACTAAACCAGGTCTAAACCAGGACTAAACCAGGACTAAACCAGGACTAAACCAGGACTAAACCAGGACTAAACCAGGTCTAAACCAGGTCTAAACCAGGACTAAACCAGGTCTAAACCAGGTCTAAACCAGTTCTAAACCAGGACTAAACCAGGTCTAAACCAGGTCTAAACCAGGACTAAACCAGGACTAAACCAGGTCTAAACCAGGTCTAAACCAGGACTAAACCAGGACTAAACCAGGTCTAAACCAGGTCTAAACCAGGACTAAACCAGGACTAAACCAGGTCTAAACCAGGACTTAACCAGGTCTAAACCAGGACTAAACCAGGACTAAACCAGGTCTAAACCAGGACTAAACCAGGACTAAACCAGGACTAAACCAGGTCTAAACCAGGACTAAACCAGGACTAAACCAGGACTAAACCAGGACTTAACCAGGTCTAAACCAGGTCTAAACCAGGACTAAACCAGGTCTAAACCAGGACTTAACCAGGACTAAACCAGGACTAAACCAGGACTAAACCAGGACTAAACCAGGTCTAAACCAGGACTAAACCAGGTCTAAACCAGGACTAAACCAGGTCTAAACCAGGTCTAAACCAGGACTAAACCAGGTCTAAACCAGGACTGTCTCTTGTGTTATTTCTAGTTCTAAATATTAAGTGTGGATTTAACAAAAGATAAAGTGGAGCTGAACAGAAGTGACTAATGAGTTTCTGAAGATGTATAATGTTAAAAATGTTAATAATGTTAATAATGTTAATAATGTTAATAATGTTAAAAATGTTAATAATGTTAAAAATGTTAATAATGTTAATAATGTTAATAATGTTAAAAATGTTAATAATGTTAATAATGTTAAAAATGTTAATAATGTTAATAATGTTAATAATGTTAAAAATGTTAATAATGTTAAAAATGTTAATAATGTTAATAATGTTAATAATGTTAAAAATGTTAATAATGTTAATAATGTTAAAAATGTTAATAATGTTAATAATGTTAATAATGTTAATAATGTTAAAAATGTTAATAATGTTAATAATGTTAAAAATGTTAATAATGTTAATAATGTTAAAAATGTTAATAATGTTAATAATGTTAATAATGTTAAAAATGTTAATAATGTTAATAATGTTAAAAATGTTAATAATGTTAATAATGTTAAAAATGTTAATAATGTTAATAATGTTAAAAATGTTAATAATGTTAATAATGTTAAAAATGTTAATAATGTTAAAAATGTTAATAATGTTAAAAATGTTAATAATGTTAATAATGTTAAAAATGTTAATAATGTTAATAATGTTAAAAATGTTAATAATGTTAATAATGTTAAAAATGTTAATAATGTTAAAAATGTTAATGTTAAAAATGTTAATAATGTTAATAATGTTAATAATGTTAAAAATGTTAATAATGTTAATAATGTTAAAAATGTTAATAATGTTAAAAATGTTAAAAATGTTAATAATGTTAAAAATGTTAATAATGTTAATAATGTTAAAAATGTTAATAATGTTAAAAATGTTAAAAATGTTAATAATGTTAAAAATGTTAATAATGTTAATAATGTTAAAAATGTTAATAATGTTAATAATGTTAAAAATGTTAATAATGTTAAGTCTGTGATAATGTTGGTAGGTGAAGATACAGCTTTTTTACCTCTGAAGTTAAAATCATATTATGAGCGTATATCTGTTTTATTATTATTCAAATTGAATAATCACTATGACAGAATACAATCACTATTACACTTTAACGACTATGAGCCATAACTATTGAGTTCATATTATCACCCGACTATTATGAACATTCAACAATTATTTCTTATTATGCTATTTATTTAAACTCCAGACAGATCATGCACTTAGTTCAGTTCAGAGAGAAAACCACACAATCCCCACTTTAACAGAAACAGGAGCAGACCAAGACGAACAGAAAGACACAGACGTATAAGAATAATGGTAAAGTACAAGAGACATGAACAACAATAAAAAACAGCAGCAGAGCAGTACTGTACAGTGTTAGTGATTTTAAAGAGGCAGCAGGACACAGGGACTTCCTTCAGATAAAGTCTGGGTGTGGTTTTAACCTGTGAATAAAAAATGCCACTGGGCAGGTTCAAGTCAAATAAAGAACAGCACTCAGACCAGGATTGACTCTCAGCTTTATCTGAAAAACCTTTGGACGTTAGAGACAAGACACGACGAGCAGGAATAACAGAGGGACACCCACCACTTGAGCAGGTGAGCGATTCATCCTGAAGTTGTGCAGGTTTAAACTAAATAAATAAATGTACTTTTGCTTTAGCAGGATGTGTGTTGTGTTACACGGAAGCCGTCGACACATGAAGGCATCGCTGTCACTTAGTTTCACTACAAGAGGTTTATGTTTTAATACAACTTTTAAAATGTTGCTAAGCTTACAAAAAAGTAATTAGAATCTTAGAATGTTAGAATTTTGAAATGACTAGCGCTACTTATAAATAGTACAGACAGTTTATAGTAAAATCAATAATTAGTGTAAAAACAGTCTTTCTGATCCATCTACTGTTTATTGTAAGTGATTGTAATAGATGAGAACCTCTATTCAGGAACAGAAAACCTTGGACAATCACATGCTCCAAAAAGGAGCGCTCCCATTGGTCGACACTTGTCACATGACGTTCCAGGAAGTTTAATAGCTGCAGATAAAGTGTATTTTCAGCTGAATATGTCTTTTAACAGAGAAACAGCTGAAAAAAGAAAAGCATCAACAGAGAAAAGGGAGGCAACGTAAAACACAGATAAATACTGTCAATTCAATCACGTAATGTTTAACGAGGAGGAGATAATTGTCGTCCTGATGCTGAAGTCACAGCTAAGCTAACGCTAAACTCTAAACTTCAGTTTGGTCAAATGGATTAGTATTTTGGAGGAAATATTGTTCTGGTTTTATTTTTTAATAAAAGAGAAGCAGGAGAGGTTCTGCTTTTGGAGGAGAGTCTGAGACAGGGACAGGGACAGAGACAGAGACAGAACAAGAACATCAGGGACTGGAGCTGAGTGTGAAAGGTTACAGTGAAAGTGAAAGAGCACAGCTTTCCTGAGTGACTGAATGCAGTTTGCCAATCTGGATTGAAATTGTTATTTTAATTGAGGCCACTTTAATATAGTGCGTACATGCTCTCAGAGAACCTGGTCGAATGCCTTCTCAGATCCATTTAAATGGGAAAAAACTCCTGTGTACCTTCTAACAGCCTTGTTCATATTATTGGAGGGTGGCTCAGAGCACAACCAGGAAAAAACAGCATTATTTCTCCAGTTTCTCGAGGAAGCTGAGGAGAGAGACGTCTTTCTTCATGGTGTGACAACCTGCATCTTGACCCTGCAGTTATCAAAATAATGTAGTACATCAACACTTTTCATCCACCCTCCGCCATCCCTCTGTCACTCCCACATTCCTCCACTACTCACCCTTTTTGTGCCTCCATTCGCGCCGCCACTCAAACTATCCCTCTTCTGGGTTAGAAAAATGGCAGAGCCCAGAGCCACAGCAGCAGCAGCCGTAGAGTTAGCAGCGGCAGAGTTAGCATCGGCAGCTTTAGAGTTAGCAGCAGCAGAGTTAGCAGCAGCAGAGTTAGCAGCAGCAGAGTCAGAGTTAGCAGCGGTAGAGTTAGCAGCGGTAGAGTTAGCAGCGGTAGAGTTAGCAGCGGCAGCGGTAGAGTTAGCAGTGGTAGAGTTAGCAGCGGTAGAGTTAGCATCGGCAGCTTTAGAGTTAGCAGCAGCAGAGTTAGCAGCAGCAGAGTTAGCAGCAGCAGAGTCAGAGTTAGCAGCGGTAGAGTTAGCAGCGGTAGAGTTAGCAGCGGTAGAGTTAGCAGCGGTAGAGTTAGCAGCGGTAGAGTTAGCAGCGGCAGCGGTAGAGTTAGCAGTGGTAGAGTTAGCAGCGGTAGAGTTAGCAGCGGTAGAGTTAGCAGCAGCAGAGTCAAAGTTAGCAGCGGTAGAGTTAGCAGCGGTAGAGTTAGCAGCAGTAGAGTTAGCAGTGGTAGAGTTAGCAGCGGCAGCGGTAGAGTTAGCAGTGGTAGAGTTAGCAGCGGTAGAGTTAGCAGCGGCAGTGGTAGAGTTAGCAGCGGCAGCGGTAGAGTTAGCAGCAGTAGAGTTAGAAGCGGCAGCGGTAGAGTTAGCAGCAGTAGAGTTAGCAGCGGTAGAGTTAGCAGCGGCAGCGGTAGAGTTAGCAGCAGTAGAGTTAGCAGCGGCAGTGGTAGAGTTAGCAGCGGCAGTGGTAGAGTTAGCAGCGGCAGCGGTAGAGTTAGCAGCAGAAGAGTTAGAAGCGGCAGCGGTAGAGTTAGCAGCAGTAGAGTTAGCAGCGGCAGCGGTAGAGTTAGCAGCAGTAGAGTTAGCAGCGGCAGCGGTAGAGTTAGCAGCAGTAGAGTTAGCAGCGGCAGTGGTAGAGTTAGCAGCGGCAGTGGTAGAGTTAGCAGCGGTAGAGTTAGCAGCGGTAGAGTTAGCAGCAGTAGAGTTAGCAGCGGCAGTGGTAGAGTTAGCAGTGGTAGAGTTAGCAGCGGTAGAGTTAGCAGCAGTAGAGTTAGCAGCAGTAGAGTTAGCAGCGGCAGCGGTAGAGTTAGCAGCGGCAGTGGTAGCGTTAGCAGTGGTAGAGTTAGCAGCGGTAGAGTTAGCAGCAGTAGAGTTAGCAGCAGTAGAGTTAGCAGCAGTAGAGTTAGAAGCGGCAGCGGTAGAGTTAGCAGCAGTAGAGTTAGCAGCGGCAGTGGTAGAGTTAGCAGCGGCAGCGGTAGAGTTAGCAGCGGCAGCGGTAGAGTTAGCAGTAGTAGAGTTAGAAGCGGCAGCGGTAGAGTTAGCAGCGGCAGCGGTAGAGTTAGCAGTGGTAGAGTTAGAAGCGGTAGAGTTAGCAGCAGTAGAGTTAGCAGCGGCAGCGGTAGAGTTAGCAGCGGCAGCGGTAGAGTTAGCAGCAGTAGAGTTAGAAGCGGCAGCGGTAGAGTTAGCAGCAGTAGAGTTAGCAGCGGTAGAGTTAGCAGCGGCAGCGGTAGAGTTAGCAGCAGTAGAGTTAGCAGCGGCAGTGGTAGAGTTAGCAGCGGCAGTGGTAGAGTTAGCAGCGGCAGCGGTAGAGTTAGCAGCAGAAGAGTTAGAAGCGGCAGCGGTAGAGTTAGCAGCGGCAGCGGTAGAGTTAGCAGCAGTAGAGTTAGCAGCGGCAGCGGTAGAGTTAGCAGCGGTGCGAGTGATACCAGTCTTTGAGGCTGAACCCCTCAACTTTCTCCTCGTCGTCCACTGGAAATACCATCCTTCTTTCCTTTCCGTCAAAGACATAAAACTTCCTCCGTACATAAACTTTAACTGTAAAAAAAATACAGACACAAAGCATTCTGGGACATTGAGTAGTTTTTTGTTTTGTGGACATTTTCTGTTATCTTGGGGGAAGATTGTTGTTTTGTGGGGATTATTTTTGTTGTATCTATGTTATATTTTTGTTAAATACTTTAATATACCAATTTCAAAAAGTCATTTACTTTGTCATATAGACCCTTTTCACGCTGTGCGTGACGAAACCAGAAGTAGCAAAACGCACGTAAATTGACTTCTGGTCCTATTATTTTCTAATATATTGATCAGGAAAAATGGCTCATTGGACCTGGAAATGTTATTGTAGTGTTCCATTGTTCTTCAAACAAACAGCGTGTAAAAGGGTCTATTCTATGTTTACTTAGGGGAGTGCATTTTATATGTGTGTCCTTGTGTGGGTTTAGGCCAAATCTTTGAACAAAACAAGAGAAGAACAGACTGACTGACAAATAACTAAGACTAAAAACCATCAAACAAAAACTTAAAATCTAATACATCACCCTAAAAGCCAGGAGGGAAACCTGGCTGGCACCCATTTAAAAAAATAAATAATAATAATAATACATATAACAATCACACAACATAAAAAGGCCAAACTGTCACAATGGCCTCACCAAACTCCTTCCAGACCTATAGTTTTGCCTCCACAACCACGGGGCCACAATCTACTTTACCTGATGGCACCTGTCACCTGACTCAGTCCCACATCCAGGTTTGACCTTTGAGCCCCAACCTCAGGCTTGGCTTCAGGGTGGGGTCCGGTTGTCCATTCCTACAGCTTGCTATTTCTCCGTTATGCTTGAGTGTCTTCTAAAAAGACAAATTAGCCCTGATGCTAACTTCCAGCAGTGTCCACACTTTTCCCAATGTTCACTGACCACATGGTGCAAAGCCCCTGATCTGACTCCCTGTTTATACCAAGCTTTAAATGTTAAAACAACAGATGGATCAGGTTGATCAGTTTTAGTGCCACTACTGGTTGGTTTACTAAATAAGCTCATTCTAGAAGCTCCAAACTACAGTTCCCAGAATGCGTTGTTAACAAAACTAAACATACTTACAACTGTTAGAACTATCTACACACCTCAACTCTTTCAACTCAATGTTCATTGTCATGTTTCTATTTTCAAACTCTTTTTCTGTAGCTGATCCACAATGAGCCTCTCATCGAGTGGGCTTCCAGCTGTGATTGAAGACTGGACCAAAGACGACGTCCGACAATGGCTCGTTTCAGAGGTCAAAGTTGATCCGACGTGTGCAGACAAATTTTTCAATGAAGATGTGTCTGGGGAGTTTTTAGTGGAATTCACCAAGAAGGAAATACTGGACTTGGATATAAAACATGGCCCAGCAGTAAAAATTACACATGATCTAAAACAGCTCAAGAAAGAACCCACACATGACCCACAGTATCCAGTTTATGTTAAAACCTGGACAAAGGAGCAGGTGAACCAGTGGTTGCTCCAACACCTGAAGCTCTACGACAAGTACGCACAACAGCTGCTCCATGAAGAAGTGTCTGGAGATTGTCTGGTTTGTTTTGAGAAGCAGGACTTCAAGGAGCTCGACATTAAACAAGGCCCAGCTGTAAAGATTCTAGCAGAACTCAAACGACTGAAGGACAAACCTGAGCCTCTCCTGCAGCCTGTAGTTTGTTCAAATGCAAACAAAGAGGCCGAAGACACACGAGTTCAGTCGGTTCTGAGTGTGTCTCCAGCAGCGAAGGCTCCAGAATCACAGGAAGAAACAGAGCAGAGGAGCAGCCAAACTCCAGAGAAACACAAGGAGACAGAAAACCCACAGCCATCAGCTTCAAAGAAACAAACAGACTCGGTAAGAACTCTTCATATTGATTGAAATGTATTTAAATGTTTAAACTGCTCTGTGTACATTCGGCATGTGGACTGTCCTCAGAGACTGTCCTCAGAGACTGAGGAGTGGTCCCGGTCCAGGTTTAATAGTCCCATAGTCTCAGACATTACTGGCCAAATAAACATGAAGATGAATTTAAGACAATCTCAGCTTTGTGTTATTATCGCAATTAATTTTCTTTTTTTCAGGCTTCACAGAAAACAGATTCACAGGACAGAATTCCAACCATTGTTTACAAGATTCTTAATAACCTGGAGAAGAATGAGTTGAAAACATTTAGATTCCACCTAAAAGATTTCACTGGATCAAAATACAAGCCAATTCCACTGAGTAAATTAGAAAATGCAGACCAAACAGACATAGCCACATTATTAACTGACAACTACGTAGAGGACGCTCTTCGGGTCACGTCAGAGATTCTGCAGCAAATCCAGAGGAATGATCTGGCTTCTGAGCTAAAAAAACACCACAGGTAAGAGAACCTCCGCATTATCAGGATAAATCTATTGTGTGATCTTGAGGAAACGGTGATGTGACAGATTGTCTTATCACACTGTGATAAATTAACCTGTTTTTTTGTAGTTTTAGTTGATTTAAGTTTTACAATGATAGAAATGTTTTGATTATTACAGATAAGCTGAGGTCCAGAGAAACACTTTCAAAAGGCAGTTTCAATGCAGAAGCCAATCAAGGGGACAAGCTGAAGAACCTGCTGACTTGTGGTGGAAACTCACTGGACAACTATGACAAGTTTGTTGTTGTTGTGAATAAGAGCCATTCAGATCAGGTGCAGCACCTGCAGTTTCTGAGCAAACTGAAACTGTTCTGTGTGATGGACTTTGACCCAAACTCTCCGTGTCCAGGAGGCGTGTGTCAGTACTTCAGACAGTTGAGGGTGGCCAATCTGCACAGCCCTTCACAATATCAAGGGACAATTGAATCAGTCATAAAGAACCTAAACCTGTACAAACAGACGAGCTGGGTCTTCTGTAACGGCAGGAATGACCTGGAGTCACACCAGGAGCTTGATTATAAGAACTGGATGAAGACGTCGTGCAGAGATGTAGAACAACTTGTTTCGTTCATTTGTAAACCAGAGGTCCTCTTTCACGGACGATTCCTGATCATATTTCTCTTACTGTCTCCAGTGGAGACTGAAAAAGATCCAATGTTCGACACCTACAAGTCCTTTTACAAACATACTTCAGAGAAAAACATAATCACATTGTGTGAGTCTCGGAACACTTTTTTAAAATGGAAGGAGCTAATACATGAAAAGTGTGACACTGATATTCACCCGTTCTCCATCAACGAGCTGAGCCTCAGTGAGATCAACGGCACCATCATGGCCCTGGGCCCCTTCAGTCAATCATCTGGAAAACTGCTGCCGGCTTCAGACTCGAGCTTTGTCGTTCTGAACCAGAAGGACGAAGACCTGATGACGGCTCTGGACGTTCTGTGTCTGAATCAGTGTGAAAACATTTACGACAAAAGCAGTAAAGAGTTTCATGACTTTAAAATAAAACAGGAAGAGGAATTCTACAGAGGCGGGAAAGTACAATGGTGGAACTTCTACTTCTGTGACAAAGATAAAGAGCGTCCGTTCATCAGGAGAGACAAATATGAAAATGTAAAACAGATGATAAAACATTGGTTGAAACATTCCAAAACCACTTGTGTTCATTTGAACATCTTTCATGATCCAGGCTGTGGATGCACCACTTTAGCGATGCATGTCATGTGGGACCTTCGCCGCGAGCTCAGATGTGCTCTGCTTAAGGACAACACTGTCCCAATCACAGAAGTGGCCTGTCAAGTCATAAAACTCACAAAACTTAAAAATGAGAAGCCGTGCACAGTTCTGCTTTTAGTCGACGATTCAAAGGAAACCGACACTGCTCGTGAGCTTGTAAGCGTCATTCATAGAAGTATATTGAACACATATTCAGACAACACTCATGACTTTAAGGTCATCATCCTCAACTGTGTCCGTTCCCACAGCCCAAAAGAGCAGTACCGACAGCACAGTCCAACACAATGTCAGTACCTCACGGCTTCACTGACAGCACAAGAACAACAGGACTTTGAAAAGAAACTCAAAGAACTGGAGGAAACTCATGCAAAACCGGACAACTTTTACAGTTTCATGATCATGAAGAGCAATTTTGATCCTAAGTACACTTGTGACCTTGTTCAAAATACACTGGAGAACTTTGATTTCAGCACCAAGAACGGAAAACTGTTTGCTTTTCTAGCTTTACTAAATACACATGTGGCAGACTCTGAGATCTCTCTCTCACTCTGTGAGGACTTCTTGGGGATTAAAATCATTCAATGGAAAGAGGACAGTGTTCTAAACAGAATGGCCCCGTATTCAAACTTCCTGATCATAGACAGAGTTGAAGACTGGGGAGGTTACAAAGGAGTCAGAATTCTGCATAACCATATCGCTGATGCATGTCTGAAGGAGTTAGAGAAACGGTACGAGCTGAAAGTGAGTGATATCACTGCTGAGATTCTACATTGTGACCTGTTCTTCAGTGCAGGGGTGGTAAAAAACAGATTTATGATATTTATTGAGCGCATGCTAATTGAACGACAGCGCAAAAAAGATGGAGATGAAAGGGAGCCATTTTCACCACTCATTAAGAAAATCCACAATCAGCAAGGGAGACAAACTGTCCAAGACATATTTGTCAAAGCTTCTTCCAGGTTTGAAACAAGTGCCTCCATTCCTCAGGCCTTGGCCAGATATCTGTACATTAACGAGCGTGACTTCCCAGAGGCTTTGAAATGGGCTCAAAAGGCAAGAAACATCACAGAAAACCCATATACCTATGACACGATCGCCCAAGTGCACAAAAGCAATCTAAAACACAACATGCAGAGAGAAAAGCAAGATAAATCGTACAATCCAGAAGACCTCGATGCTAACATTAAAATAGCAGTAAATGCTATTGAGGCGTTTGAAAAGGCTCAGGGCTTAGCAAAAACAAGGGATGAGCCTGAGGACGAACCAGAAGATGATCCAGACTATCCCAGAAAATCCTACAATGTTTACGGATATGTCGGCGTTCTGGACATTGCATTCTTGGTCTTCGAGGTATTGGGCAGATTACCATTTTTTGATGAAAGTCGAGATCCAATGAACAAGATGTACCTCAAGAGTTTTCTTGAGAGGACAATTCCAGTCACTAGTGTGAATATGGAAAAGAACGAGGTCAATGAGAGATATGTGAAGGTCATTCGTGAAAATGAGCGCTTTCTCCAGAAACTGAAAAATGAGGTAAAGGAAACATTTGAAATTCTTGAATGTTTCTTCACATATTTAAAAGCTAACAATTCTGAATTTGATTCGAAGAACCGCTGGACTGTCAGTGCACATTTTAAAAAGTATGTTACACTTTTTTGCACTGAACCACAGCAACAAAGTAATCCTCAGCTTGCTCTGAAAATTCAGATTGAGAAACGAAGATTGTTTCTTGAAGAGAAAAATGCAGACACTTTTTCTGGGATCCTTCATTATTTGGACAAATCAGCAAAAGATATTGAGGATATCACTCAGTCATATGCATATCTGCATAAACACAAACAGTTCAGCAGCAAAACACGAGCAACTAAAGAAACCACCAACTACATTCTGTCCAACATCATACTTCATCTTTTAAAACCCAGCTCCAAACATGTGCAGAGTTACAGCTTTCTCACAGATCTACTCAAGAACACTCTTCAAGATGTGGGTCTGCGTTCAAACGTACCCGACCCATACTACACAGCTCTGCTGCTGTTCTGGCCCAGTCCTTCAGACAAAACCACTGACATCCACACTTATGTCAACGCGATCCGACACTCATCTCGTAAACACCTCTCTTGTTTTAGAAGCAGAAGCACTGTTGCACACTTTTATCTCGGGAAAGGAGTGAAACTCCAGCGGCTTGTTTCTAAACTGCAGCTTGATGAAAAGTTTAAAGTAATGGCTCGTGATAGTCTGGCACAGCTGTGGCGCAGCGGAGATATTTTCAAAGAAAAAATGATCAAAGACAGACTTCTTCGAGTCAATGGAACTATTGAACAAGGAGAGGTGTACGCCAACTATGGAAACCAGAAAATCCCTGTTCGTCCGGCTCTTATCTTTGGGACAAGAAGTGGTTTCAGCACCGAGAAGGTCTCCTTTTACCTGGGGTTTGCCATTAATGGACCACTTGCTTACGACATACAAAATGAAAACTAACTCAATAAAAAAAGCTCCCAGAGACTTTTAACCAGGAACTTGTTTACCAGATTTGATCCATTTCTGATCCATTTTTGTCATTATCATGTATTTTTGTGTCACAGCAACTTATTCCATAGAATTGGCTTCATGTTGAGGGTTTTGGTCACAGCAGCAGCACAGCAGACAGAACACGGGTCCATCCATCGTCTTCCTCTGATCCAGGGTCGGGTCTCGGGGGCAGCAGTCTGAGCAGAGACCCCCAGACCCTCCCTCTCCCCAGACACTTCCTCCAGCTCCTCTGGGGGACACCGACCCCAGGGCCTCCTCCTGGTGGGACATCCTCAGCTGCTCCTCTCTGAGCTCCTCACCCTGTCTCTGAGCCACCTTTGATCCCAGTCCATGACCAGGTGAGAATAGGAACATGTTGAGAGGTGAATCAGGAGCTTTGCCTTTCAGCTCCAGCTCCAACAGACTCATACATCGACTGCATCGCTGCCACTGAGCGGTCTGTGAACACGACCTGAGATACTTGAATCACTGCAGGAGTCTGACCTGCAGAGAACAATGGCCTCAAACGTCACACTCGACTGTGAACGTCTCAGTGAAGGTCCTGGTCCGATGAAGCCTTCAGGTCTGACTCACTGCTGTCACTAAAACCAGACCCTGCTCGTACAGGGACCGGACGGCCCTTAACAATGGGCCCCCACGAGGGATCTCCAGATCCACAAAGACCATGTGACTGTGGGCAACTCCCATGACCAGACTGAGGATTGTGACCCTCCTGTAGATGCCCCTGAACACACCCCGTCCTCTTCTGAAACACTGGGGCCTCCCACAGGAACCGTCCTCTGTTTTCAGTGAGTGTATTAGAGCTCTGCTGCGTGAACCCCAGAATACTTTTATTTACTTTTTTTTGACACACTTCTCTACATTATCTTTTGCAATTCTGAGCTCATTCTGTAAAACTCCCTCAGATGAGTTTAAAGTTAAAGTACTCTCAGATCTTCCTGGGAGTGGGGCCATTATTATGTTTTTGTGAATTCCACAACCGTGTGTCTCCCAAGGGTCCCATAGGGGTGTAAAAAGTATTTGTGAATTTAAAATAAAATAAACCTAAAGAGGTTACAGCCCCATTTGAGGTTAACTTGCTCTGAATCAGGCTGATGGTCCTGAAGGTTTTGTTTAGATCATGTCTTTTACAACACAAGCCTCTAATTAACTCAATTCAGGCTCCATTCATTTTATTGTTGGTACTGAGTTTTAACTTTTTAATTGTAGATGGGTGTAATCCAGTGAAGCTGAAGCAGTGATGGAGCCCTCTCTCGGTTTAGACCAGACTCCAAACAGTTTATTCACAGCGTTCAGAACATTCACGCAGCTCTTTTTAAAGCACTGCTTTTTTAGTTTTTGGGAAACTTTTACCTTCATCATGTTTTGTAAATGATATGTAATGTTTAATGTTTAACGCATTGGTTTCATTCACTGATTTAATTCGGGGAGAAATGATATTTTAATACTACTATGAATATCTGACAAATACATGTTCTTATGTGATTTCCAATAAAGCCACTTCTGATATTCCCAAAGTCTGGTCTTTATTGCTTTCCTCAAGATTAATGCAGTAATAACAGCAGAGACATCTCACACTGGGTTTATTTAGCGACAGGTTGATTTGAGCAGAGATCACTTCAGGAGGGTCACTCTCAACAGTTCAGCCTTTAACATCATCATCATCATCATCATCATCATCATCATCATCATCATCATCAGTGTGTGAGTTTTTAAACCGGTCTCATCCAGTGTGAGTCCTGTTGTCTCCAGCAGAGGGAGCTCTCAGCGCACACCAGAATTCTAACTTTGAGTAAGTTCCATTTCGTTGAAGAAACGTCTAGATCAGAAGGAGGAGCCTGGGGCAGAGATAAAAACTGCCCTTCCGCTCTTTGTTCTTGTCTTTTTGACTCTGTTTGTCTCACGGCCGTGTCTCAATTGTCTCTGTGTTTAAAACTCTCTTTAACCCAAACTCAAATGGATTCTTCACGCGTTGTCGCCGCTGTGACCATCCTCAGACCATGGCTCAATGGTGAGTGTATTTTAATATAAAACTTATCCCAATGTCCCTCATTTTCTCCTTTTCGCTCAGATTAATCCAAACACTGGGTTTAATGCGGAATAAAATAATAGAGATAAGTAAATATTTGTTTTTTGTGAATAAATGAATCGAGAATAGTGAAGTAGGAAGTGAACGGCGCGAGCGTTACGCACGGGCCGTGACGCATGACGCAAGTGGATCCTCGAAACGTCAAATAAGTTAAAAGAAGCACAAACGCAGCCTGAAAAAACACGAACTACTGAGTTTTTGAAGCTGGTTTCAGTAAAAAACAGTTTGTGTAATGTCTAGAGTTGGAGGAAATAAAGGGACTTTCCACAAGACACAAGTTCAGGTTCAGCCCTGGTTTAGGACTGGTTTAGACCGGATTAAGACCTGGCTTAGTCCTGTCTTTACACCTCCCTGCAGAAGTCCAAGTTAAATCCTCGTTTAGTCCAGGTTTAGACCCAGTTTAGACCTATAATGTTACGCACTTGTTAAATCCAGGAACTGGACTAAATGAGACTAAACCAGGTCCAAATATCAGCTTTAGATTCATGTCGGATCTGGTTTAGACCTGGTTTAGTCCTGGTCCAGACCTGGTTTAGACCTGGTTTAGACCTGGTTTAGTCCTGGTTTAGTCCTGGTCCAGACCTGGTTTAGACCTGGCTTAGTCCTGGTCCAGACCTGGTTTAGACCTGGTTTAGACCTGGTTTAGTCCTGGTCCAGACCTGGTTTAGACCTGGCTTAGTCCTGGTCCAGACCTGGTTTAGACCTGGTTTAGACCTGTTTTAGTCCTGTTTTAGTCCTGTTTTAGTCCTGGTTTAGTCCTGTTTTAGTCCTGGTTTAGTCCTGGTTTAGACCTGGTCCAGACCTGGTTTAGTCCTGTTTTAGTCCTGGTCCAGAGCTGTTTTAGTCCTGGTCCAGAGCTGTTTTAGTCCTGTTTTAGTCCTGGTTTAGACCTGGTTTAGACCTGGTTTAGACCTGGCTTAGTCCTGGTCCAGACCTGGTCCAGACCTGGTTTAGACCTGGTTTAGACCTGTTTTAGTCCTGTTTTAGTCCTGTTTTAGTCCTGTTTTAGTCCTGTTTTAGTCCTGTTTTAGTCCTGTTTTAGTCCTGGTTTAGTCCTGTTTTAGTCCTGGTTTAGTCCTGGTTTAGACCTGGTCCAGACCTGGTTTAGTCCTGTTTTAGTCCTGGTCCAGAGCTGTTTTAGTCCTGTTTTAGTCCTGGTTTAGACCTGGTTTAGTCCTGGTCCAGACCTGGTCCAGACCTGGTTTAGACCTGGTTTAGACCTGTTTTAGTCCTGTTTTAGTCCTGTTTTAGTCCTGGTTTAGTCCTGTTTTAGTCCTGGTTTAGTCCTGGTTTAGTCCTGTTTTAGTCCTGGTTTAGACCTGTTTTAGTCCTGGTCCAGAGCTGTTTTAGTCCTGTTTTAGTCCTGTTTTAGTCCTGGTTTAGTCCTGGTTTAGTCCTGGTCCAGAGCTGTTTTAGTCCTGTTTTAGTCCTGTTTTAGTCCTGGTTTAGTCCTGGTTTAGTCCTGGTTTATTCCTGGTTTATTCCTGGTTCAGACCTGGTTTAGACCTGGTTCAGACCTGGTTCAGACCTGGTTCAGAGTTGGTTTAGACCTGTTTTAGTCCTGGTTTAGACCTGGTTTAGACCTGGTTTAGACCTGGTTCAGACCTGGTTCAGACCTGGTTCAGACCTGGTTCAGACCTGGTTCAGACCTGGTTCAGAGCCTGTTATGTGTAATCCTAGTCTGGTCTAAACCACAGTATAATTCTGATAACATCTGAATAATAATAAACCTCACAAACCAAAGTTAAGCCTCATTTGTAAAAACGATAAAAGCAGGAAGTATTGAGTGTTAAAACAGGATTTTCAGAATAAAGCTGGTTCTCTGTGACGTTTAGTGTTCGAGGACAAAGACTGGTTCAGCAGGGACTTTCCTCCAGAGACAGGACCTGAGACTGGACTAAAACCAGTTTACGTAAAAAGCTTGGCCCCAGAATCGAGCAGAAGTCAGTCCAGAGCTTTGTTTTTCTGCATAAATGTGATTTGAATTTAATTTCTTCTGTGTTTAAAGGATTATTCAATTATCACAGCTCATATTTTTATTGGAATTTTCAACACAGTTATGGCCTAGAGCTTGTTTTATGTTTCAAATCCTGGTTTAGACCTGGTTTAGACCTGGTTTAGACCTGGTTTAGTCCTGGTTTAGTCCTGGTTTAGTCCTGGTTTAGACCTGGTTCAGTCCTGGTTCAGTCCTGGTTTAGTCCTGGTTTAGTCCTGGTTTAGTCCTGGTTCAGTCCTGGTTCAGTCCTGGTTCAGTCCTGGTTCAGTCCTGGTTTAGTCCTGGTTTAGACCTGGTTTAGTCCTGGTTTAGACCTGGTTTAGTCCAGGCTTAAAGCTGCCTTTAGCCTGTATTTAATTCTAATGTGATTTTAATTGAACTTTTTCTATATTTAAAGGATAAATGTATTAAAATAGTTAAAGCGACTCTAAAAGAAGAAAATGCAAAAACCTGGCTCTTGTTTTTGGACCTGAGTAGTTTTGGAACATGTTGAGCCTTGATTGTTTCTGAGTCAGATACTTTTACTTCATCTGAACTTTTACTGAAATAATCTGGACCACACCTTCTGTTGTTTCTGTTTCTATTTCTGTTTCTGTTCTGTTCTGTTCTGTTTCTGTTCTGTTTGTGTGTGAGGCTGGTTTTATGAATGAACTGTGAGAGGGTCATGTGACTCTGATTATGTAATGTTTGTTGATGTTGGTGCAGAGCCTGAAGAGACTCAGAGCAAAGTTCTGATGAAACTAAACAGAGTTTGTGTGTCGCAGGAAACTGGATCAACTTTCTCTAAACTCGGGTTTAAACCCTTTACCTGAATAACCCCCTCCTCGACCCTTACTGTAGGGGAGGGGTCTGAACCTGAGTGACCCCAGGAGCTGTGTTGGCGGGGCCAAAGGCCCCTGCCCCAGGGCAAACAAGTCCTGGTGACGGGTTAGAAGGGTTCTCCTCTCTCTGGTTCAGTCTGGTTCAGTCTGGTTTTGTTTGGATCTAAAGGAGGATGATTCCTGAAACAGGAAGTCAGCCTTTATTTTAGAAAAGTCTGTTGCTGGATCTGAGTCTGAGGAAAGGCCTCGTGTTTTAACCGAAACTTTTTAGTTAAAAAATCTCTAGCCTCTGTTTTTCTGAACCTGATCTAAATCTGGTCTAAATCTGGTCTAACCCTGGTCTAACTCTGGTCTAACTCTGGTCTGGTCCTGATCTAACTCTGGTCTAACCCTGGTCTAACCCTGGTCTAACCCTGGTCTAACCCTGGTCTAACCCTGGTCTAACTCTGGTCTAACTCTGGTCTAACCCTGGTCTAACCCTGGTCTAACCCTGGTCTAACCCTGGTCTAACTCTGGTCTAACCCTGGTCTAACTCTGGTCTAACTCTGGTCTAACTCTGGTCTAACTCTGGTCTAACTCTGGTCTAACTCTGGTCTAACTCTGGTCTAACTCTGGTCTAACTCTGGTCTAACCCTGGTCTAACCCTGGTCTAACCCTGGTCTAACTCTGGTCTAACCTGGTCTAACCCTGGTCTAACTCTGGTCTGGTCCTGGTCTAACTCTGGTCTAACCTGGTCTAACCCTGGTCTAACCCTGGTCTAACCCTGGTCTAACCCTGGTCTAACTCTGGTCTAACTCTGGTCTAACTCTGGTCTAACTCTGGTCTAACTCTGGTCTAACTCTGGTCTAACCCTGGTCTAACCCTGGTCTAACTCTGGTCTAACTCTGGTCTAACCCTGGTCTAACCCTGGTCTAACCCTGGTCTAACCCTGGTCTAACCCTGGTCTAACCCTGGTCTAACTCTGGTCTAACCCTGGTCTAACTCTGGTCTAACTCTGGTCTAACTCTGGTCTAACTCTGGTCTAACCCTGGTCTAACCCTGGTCTAACCCTGGTCTAACTCTGGTCTAACCCTGGTCTAACCCTGCTCTAACCCTGGTCTAACTCTGGTCTAACTCTGGTCTAACTCTGGTTTAACTCTGGTCTAACTCTGGTCTAACCTGGTCTAACTCTGGTCTAACCCTGGCCTAACTCTGGTCTGTCGTCAGGTAAATCATGTGACACTGCAGAAATGGACCAAACAATTTCCAGGAATCAGATCTGGTCCAGACCTGGTCCAGACCTGGTCCAGACTTGGTCCAGACCTGGTTTAGTCCTGGTCCAGACTTGGTCCAGACCTGGTCCACAGCTGGTTTAGTCCTGGTCCAGACTGGTCCACACCTGGTCCACACCTGGTCCACACCTGGTCCACACCTGGTCCACACCTGGTCCACACCTGGTCCACACCTGGTCCAGACCTGGTCCAGACCTGGTCCAGACCTGGTCCAGACCTGGTCTTTGTGTCCATTATTGATGTAAATACAAATACATATTATACTTTTTTATTCTTTTATATTTTTCATGCCCTTCCTCGTGTTTCTTCTTACATTGCACTTTTTTCTTATTTATTTATTTATTTTTTCTTGTATCGAATGAACCGAGGGAAGAGAGTCATTTCTGTTGACAGAATGAAACAATAACTACTAATATAATTATTTTTACTGCCGTTTGATTTCCTTTAACGTCATTTTACTGTTTTCCAGGTTTTCTCCCGGTTCTGTAGAATCCTCTTGAATGTTTCATTAGTTTTTAACCTCAGCTCCAGAACAAACCTGTTCTTGTCTCTGTTGTGTCTGCAGTTCTGCTCCTGCTCCAGATGGTGGCGTCGGCCGCTGCTGGAGCACTTCCTGAAGCACTTCCTGGTTTGTCATGTGACGCCGAGGCGCTGGCCAATGGGCTGTTTCTGTACACTCTCAGTGAAGCTGTGGGCTCTGAGTGTCAGCCCAGCTTCGAGGACCACAACGTGAGTCTCACTCGGATCAGTCTGGTCTGGGTTTGGTCTGGGTTTGGTCTGGGTTTGGTCTGGGTTTGGTCTGGGTCTGGGTTTGGTCTGGGTTTGGTCTGGGTTTGGTCTGGGTTTGGTCTGGGTTTGGTCTGGGTTTGGTCTGGGTTTGGTCTGGGTTTGGTCTGGGTTTGGTCTGGGTTTAGTCTGGGTTTGGTCTGGGTTTGGTCTGGGTTTGGTCTGGGTTTGGTCTGGGTTTGGTCTGGGTTTAGTCTGGGTTTGGTCTGGGTTTGGTCTGGGTTTAGTCTGGGTTTGGTCTGGGTTTGGTCTGGGTTTGGTCTGGGTTTAGTCTGGGTTTGGTCTGGGTTTAGTCTGGGTTTGGTCTGGGTTTGGTCTGGGTTTGGTCTGGGTTTGGTCTGGGTTTGGTCTGGGTTTAGTCTGGGTTTGGTCTGGGTTTAGTCTGGGTTTAGTCTGGGTTTGGTCTGGGTTTAGTCTGGGTTTAGTCTGGGTTTGGTCTGGGTTTAGTCTGGGTTTTGTCTGGTTTAGTCTGGGTTTAGTCTGGGTTTAGTCTGGTCTAGTCTGGGTTTAGTCTGGTTTAGTCTGGGTTAGTCCAGGTTTAGTCTGGTTTAGTCTGGGTTAGTCCAGGTTTAGTCTGGTTTAGTCTGGGTTTAGTCTGGGTTTAGTCTGGTTTAGTCTGGGTTAGTCCAGGTTTAGTCTGGTTTAGTCTGGGTTAGTCCAGGTTTAGTCTGGTTTAGTCTGGTTTAGTCTGGGTTAGTCCAGGTTTAGTCTGGTTTAGTCTGGTTTAGTCTGGGTTAGTCCAGGTTTAGTCTGGTTTAGTCTGGGTTAGTCCAGGTTTAGTCCGGGTTTGTTCAGAGTTTGTGGAAAGTCAGAGTTGTTTTCAGGAAAGTGAAAGTATTTGAGCCACAGCTGCACTGCTCTGACTCTTCTGGAAACTCCCTGAAATCAGAGTCCAACTCTCACAGAGTTCAGAGTTCATAGAGTTCAGAGTTCAGAGTTCAGAGTTCACAGAGACGATGTGTTTACTGCCTTTGGGACAAAAATGCAAAAATAACCCACTCACATTAAACATAAATAAACACAGAGACTGAACGAGAGCAGCACAATAACAATGACCTGGTCTGGACGGTTTAATGTGATCAGAGCTGGTCCTAAAGACACCATCATTTCTTCAACAGCGCCACCTGGTGGACAACTAGCTCAGATTCAAGTCTGTTCATAATAATAATAATAATAATAATAATAATATCTAATAATAATAATAACAATAATAATAATAATACAGAGAGAGTCACTGGCACAAAAAAGATGAAAGACCACACTGTTTTTATTACAGTTTATTGAGAATTCACTCTTCTGACCTGTCTCTGTCTCTGTTTGTCTCTCTGTCTCAGTTTGTCTCTGTCTCAGTTTGTCTCTGTCTCTCAGTTTGTCTCTGTCTCAGTTTGTCTCTGTTTGACTCTGTCTCAGTTTGTCTCAGTTTGACTCTGTCTCTGTTTCTCTTTGCAGAAGACAGCGATCTGTCTGTGGTCTGTCCTCAGTGAACCCAGTCCCCTGGTCCAGAACGTCACCAACAAGACTCTGACTCTGTTCAAGTGTTTGGACAAAATCCACTTCAACGCCATGTGTCCTGGAACGGTAAGACCTCCTCAGACCTGGTTTAGACCTCCTCAGACCTGGTTTAGACCTCCTCAGACCCGGGTTAGACCTCCTCAGACCCGGGTTAGACCTCCTCAGACCTGGTTTAGACCTCCTCAGACCTGGTTTAGACCTCCTCAGACCCGGTTTAGACCTCCTCAGACCTGGTTTAGACCTCCTCAGACCTGGTTTAGACCTCCTCAGACCTGGTTTAGACCTCCTCAGACCTGGTTTAGACCACCTCAGACCTGGTTTAGACCACCTCAGACCTGGTTTAGACCTCCTCAGACCTGGTTTAGACCTCCTCAGACCTGGTTTAGACCTCCTCAGACCTGATTTAGACCTCCTCAGACCTGGTTTAGACCTCCTCAGACCCGGGTTAGACCTCCTCAGACCCGGGTTAAGACCTCCTCAGACCCGGTTTAGACCTCCCCAGACCCGGTTTAGACCTCCCCAGACCCGGTTTAGACCTCCTCAGACCCGGTTTAGACCACCTCGGACCCGGGTTAGACCTCCTCGGACTGGGTTAGACCACCTCGGACCTGGTTTAGACCTCCTCAGACCCGGTTTAGACCACCTCAGACCCGGTTTAGACCACCTCAGACCTGGTTTAGACCTCCTCAGACCTGGTTTAGACCACCTCAGACCTGGTTTAGACCACCTCAGACCTGGTTTAGACCTCCTCAGACCCGGGTTAAGACCTCCTCAGACCTGGTTTAGACCACCTCAGACCCGGGTTATGAGAAGGACATTAAATTTGTATTGAACCTAAGTTTTACAACGAATTAGTTAAATGTTTTTGATCCATCCTTTTTCATATTTAAATTTCCTGTTCAAAATGCCATATTTCATGTTAATACTAAATGTAAATAGTTTTAATCCAAATGTAAAAGTGTAGAGGCCATGACTTTTTAAACTGGTCTTATCTCTCTCTCTCGTTTGTTCCGGTTTAGAGATTTTCCCTCAAGACTGTGTGTCGCTGTAAGTATCACGTCTGATTCACACAAACATTTGAAATCATTAAGACTCAGTCCAGTTGGTAATGGTTCGGAGAAGCAGACAGGAGCTGTGTCTGTCGTTCATGAGGCCAGTGAAAACTGAGTAACATTGAAGGGATTTATAGGATTTTAATCTGACACAAGACTGAGCCTTATTTATACAACCACAGAACTGGGACTGGAACAGGTTTTAGATGGATTTGAGCAGGTTTTAGATGGATTTGAGCAGGTTTTAGATGGATTTGAGCAGGTTTTAGATGGATTTGAGCAGGTTTTAGTTGGATTTGAGCAGGTTTTAGATGGATTTGAGCAGGTTTTAGATGGATTTGAGCAGGTTTTAGTTGGATTTGAGCAGGTTTTAGTTGGATTTGAGCAGGTTTTAGTAGGTTTTGAGCAGGTTTTAGACGGATTTGAACAGGTTTTACATGGATTTGAGCAGGTTTTAGTTGGATCTGAACAGGTTTTAGTTGGATCTCTATATTATTCGTGTTTATTTAGCTCTGGTCCTGTTTGTTCCAGTGAACTGCAGCTCGGTGCCGGCTCCTGTTGTGGAACCTTCTTGGAGTGAGTTAATGTTGTGTTTCTCTTTGTTCACTTCTTACTTTTCAAAAATACACTAAACTAAAACACATAAAAGACAGAGATTCATTCAGGTTCATTTCTGTGGTTCAGATCTTTTATCTCACACTGTCTCAGTGAAATAAGTTTAACCCTGACATCTTCTCGTCTCAGAAATCTGCTTTTCTGCTGGAAACTGTGTGGATCCAGAGCAGGTCTTCGTTCCTGTCCTGGTCCTGGTCCTGGGCCTGGTCCTGGTCCTGGTCGTCGCTGCGTTCTTCTACAAACTCATAAAACGCAGAAATAACAGATATAATCTCTCAAAAGTTGGAGATCCAGACGAGACGGAGGCAGGTGGAGGAGAGCAGTTCCAGATGCTGCAGCAGGATCCACCAGAAGAGGGCGCTCTGGGAGACAAACGCCCCCTAGAGGACGTCATCGCGATGTAGCCCAACTTTTAACCAGGGATAAAACCACTTTCCACAAAAAAACCAAAAAAACAACTAGAACCTAAACAACCCGACTTCTGTAAAATCAGGATTTTAGTTGGATTTAGTTTGATTTTAATCACTTCTCCTTTAACCGAATATGGACCAAAGAGAATGGTTTTATCCCTCTGTAAATATCGTCTCGCTGTAGCTCTTTTACCTTTTCCGACTTTATTCATATATTTACTTTTATTATTGGACGTTAAAGACAGGCTTGGTCTTTGGAAGCAGTTTATAATAGTCTCACATTTGGATTTGGAACTGGTTCACATTCATCACGTCCAATGGCACCAAGTTCTCTCAAACCAAGTGTTTTACAAGAGACTTTATCAACACTGTTCCAAAGACGTTGTTTAAATGCTGCTCTCCTCATCGTCTTATGATTCAGGTTTGACGTGAACCGATCATTAAGCTCAACAGCTCCCAGCGGTTTAACGTTTTTCCGATTTCCTTCTGAGGAATCGCCTCAACATGACTTCGATAAAAGAAGCTCGTGACAGTGTCTCTCTGGAGTCGAGAACGTGGACAAATACTGCAGTGTGTCCCACGAAAAGAAGTGCCCTGGCGCACAAAACTGACCCGGTCGTAAAAGATTACAATGAACTGACTGAAAACCAACAAACACAGGATTAACTGGTTCAAGAAATGAAACCTGTCCACTTTTAGATAAATCAAGCCAAAAATATTTGATCAATTATCACAGAATTTTTAGCCCAAAAAAAGAAGCCTGAAAAACCTGAATTTAAATTTATTTTGATGGTTTCTGAAACAAACACCGTTGATTAACCAGAGTTAATGTCGTTGACACAGTCATAGTGTTTGACAATGACTTATTTTTGTAACAGGTTAATAGTTTATTAAAAACAAAAAACATTTAAAATACATTACTCTTTATATTTTAGACTAAATCTATTGTAGATATAGTCGACTAAAACTAACAAGGATTAGACTAAATTATGACTAAAACTAACAAGGATTAGACTAAATTATGACTAAAACTAAATGTGAAAATTAACTCTGGCGTCCACTGAGAATCTACAGAAGAAAAGGCTCTGTCTTCATCTCAAACCTTCGTCCAGAGCCTTTTCTACAGAACACAGTTCCATCGCTGAGTATTTAGAGCCAGGTTGGTTTTATGCGTCAGGGCTTGGCTCCAGAGACGTCCGCTTCATTCAGAATCAGCCTCAGATCCAAACCAAAAGTGATTAACCTTTTGGATTTCTGTAAAGCTGACGAAGCGGATGCATCAGTGAAAAACGAAGATTCAGTGCCACAGAGTTTACTGATCTGCCGCTGAGGAGTCTGGAGGGGGCATTAAAAACGAAACCCGAGCTGAACGGTTAAATGTGCCTTTAATGGTTTTATATAAAGATGGAACATAAGAAATAAACTGTAAAGGTTTTATTTACGCTCGAAATGTTCAGAAACAAAACGTCTCATTTCACTTTGAATTGTTTTGGATTCAACGAGACTTTTACCGACTTTAGTTACATCTGTCGTAACACTGTCGTAACACTGTCGTAACACTGTCGTAACACTGTCGTAACACTGTCGTAACACTGTCGTAACAGTGCCTCGAGCCTCCTGCAGCAAACACAGCTCTATTTTATTGGGGTTTTGTTATTTTATGCAGTTTTATTTGTAACGATTTGTCTCAACTACGAATATAAATGCATGAATTAAACCAGGTCTAAACCAGGACTAAACCAGGACTGAACCAGGTTTAATCTGAACCTGAGTTTTTTGCTCGATCTGAGAACTGAAAGGCTTTTGTCGCCGTCAGAATCACATTTTTTGTTAAGTTTTGGTCTTAATTATGAGTTTTAAATGTAAAAATGGTTCAGATCTGAGAGAAGCCTGAAGTTCACCCTAAAACTAAGCACACTTTTGGGCGCCCTGCAGCTCCTGCAGAGCACACGCCCAGCACTCGGGAGACCCGGGTTCAAGTCCTGCTCGGGTCATTTACCCAGTGTCACCCTGTTCCTGTCCAGCTACTGTCAATCTATGAGTAAAGGCCAAAAAGCCCCAAAATAATCTATCATATTTTTTTTTTTTTTAATTCTTTGTTGTTTGATGTATTTTAGTTATTTGTGTCAAAAATGTGTAAAAATATTGAATCATGTGAAACTGCAGTAACACCTTGGGTCTAATTGTTCTGATCAGATTTTAAAATTAAAAATGTAAAATATTTGAGATTAACTGCAGGTAATACACTTCGGGCCCAGTGATCTCTGCAGCTGCAGTTATTATAATAATAATAATAATATTATTATAACACATTTTTTAATGTTTAAAATGTCTTGTTTTATTATTGTATTGAAATGTTGAAGTGTTTATAATTACTCCTTTTCTACTCTTTTCTCGCTTAAGCCTTTAATAAAATGTACAAAGACTAAAAAAGTGTTTATTTTTTTCATGATTTATTCATTTATTGAGTTATGTTGATTTAGTGTTGGTCACACTTGAATGTTGCTTCCTAGGGGGCGCTCTTACACGACATTAACAGAAAAAGGAGTGACTTTCTAAACCGAACTGAAGGGTCTTAAATATGAACAAACATAAAAATTACATTGAAAATATTCCTCACAAACAAGAGACTTTGAGCTTTTTGTGTCCATTTTATATAAAAATTGCACATTTCAAAGTTTATCAGCAGTATTTCCCTTAATTTTCATGCTATACTTAGAAAAAACTAAAAACAATTATTACATTTAAATGTACAAGAGGATTAGAGCCGCTGTAAAAAAATAAATGAAAGACGGGATTGAATTCTGAAGTTTGATAAAAAAAAGTTTAATCTCATAAAAAATGAACTTAAACAGTGTTTGTACAAATGTTTGTGTGATTGAAGACTTTCTGATGTTTTACCGTCGTCATGACAACAACAAATGTCAAATAAGCTTTAAATACCCACTCCCTCAAACAATTACAGAAAAGATGATCAAAGAACCTTAATAACAGTATTACATTAAAAAATACAGTTGATTGTCTCGACAGTAATTCAATAAAATAGCCAACATTTCATTTTTTCTAATCTCTAAGACAAACATGAAAAGCTGCAGATAATTTCATATTTTCTGGAGCTGGTTTCATTTAAACCAGTCATTCCCAAAGTCAAGAGCCGTAAGTGACTTAAAAATATGAGAAAACCCACAGAGAACAAGACTTCATTTTTCATGATGTTTTTAAAACAATGACATTAAAAAACTGTAACAGCTGTGACTGTGGGGGGGGGGGGGTTTGTGCGGGTGTCGTTTATTTAGGAGCTTCAGTTGAGCTTTAAACTCCAAACATGAGTACAGCACCACCTAGAGGCCGGAGGCTGAAATGGCTCCAATAAAAACATGACTAAAGCTCTTTGGCAGAACACAGCGAGTGAGAGCAGCTCTGGTTAAACCCTCCACATCGTTACAGTAGCACCTACATTTACTTTAAGAAGCTAAAATATATAATAATCAGATGTCCATGATTCTTCAAAGGTTTTCAGGGTCAAATACTGAAATAAAATCTACTTTTGGCAAAGTATGTTGACAGCTTTGTTACTGGATAAATATTAGTATTTTGTTAAATTGCAGTTAAAGCTAGTGATGCTTTAATCCATTGCACTAAATTTAAAGCTTTAAATCAGACCCAGATGTTGGACAGAACTTGTGGCATGTTTGAATCCCCCGGAGCAACGTCGAGGCCAGTCGGTCTAAAAACATGTGAACTAGGGCCGTGCAGGAATAGTCCAGTGTCGAGAACAGCAGCAGCAGACACAGGGTTAAGGCTGAACCAACGAGAAACAAAGGAACCCAAAGTTTCACAGTTTGGATTTGTTCTGGTTTATCAAAAAATAAAATCTGAGTTTGTTCAACAAACTCCAGAAGGCACTTAATTTAATTAAGTGTTGTTGGAGCTGCTACAGGGCTCTGACTGCGTTAAGAAAAAGGGCCATCAGCGAGGGCCGTCTGTGAGGCATCAGTGGATCCGTCTGCGGGGCATCAGTGGATCCCGTCTGCGGGGGCATCAGTGGATCCCGTCTGCGGGGCATCAGTGGATCCCGTCCTGTGAGGGCATCAGTGGATCCCGTCTGCGGGGCATCAGTGGATCCGTCTGCGGGGGCATCAGTGGATCCCGTCTGCGGGGGCATCAGTGGATCCCGTCTGCGGGTCCTCTTACAAAACTCCCCGATATCTGTGAAAACAAAAACAAACCCTGTTATGGTTATTTCTGAAAACTTCTACTGAGTCTGATTTGGAGTCAGAAAATTCATTCATTTATATTTTCAGTTATTCTTCATTAATTAGAAGCTGATGTCAGAGGGACTGTTTCTGAAGGTTAACACACCTCCAGGTTTTAATCCTGTCCTTGTTGATGAAGACTACAGCTCCCACCAGAGCCAAGATGATGATCACACTGAGGCCGATGGCTGCTCCAGACGACAGCCCTTGAGCTGGGTCTGGGTCTGGAGCTGGGTCTGGAGTCAGAGACAGAACAACAGTCAACATTGTGTACGTTTTAAAACAGACAGTGGCTGTGGTTTGTGTCAGAGATGTTGAAATGTCTGTGTTGAACTTGAACAGCAGCTCTCAGATCTGCCGCGGGCCACAGACAGAGACATTAAAACCAACTAACTCCTCAAGATTTTTATTGAGATTAATTTGAGAGAAACAGAGATAAACTCATGTTCACACTGGGATGAGACCCTCGAGTCTAAAGCTGAACTTAAAATTAGTTCAGGACAAAATCAAAAGTTACTGATCTGCTTTTGTTTAAAACAAAGTCACCAGAGTTTAGATGTGATGGAAGTGTGAGAACAGCTGTTTTTTGATTGAAAAGAAGAATCTGTGAGAGGTGTGTCTGACTGAGGCTCAAAGACTACTGTGTTTATTGAGACTGAAGCATCCTGGACTGATGTGGAACATTGGAATGAAGATGTTATATATTGTGTGGTCGAGGTGGCCCTGAACACGTCCCGGCTCCGATGTTCTTCACTGAGGCTGGGTTTAACCTAATAATACCTAGTAATAACTTAGTATAAATAAAGTAATAAAAACCTAGTAATAACTGATGAAGAATAAAAATAAGAACGACTCACCTTTAAGAATCCTGGGGCAGTCTGTAACGAGACAGAAGTCAGGTTAGAAACAGTTCACTTTAACACAACAACAACAAATCAAACTGGTCCATGTCACTCATCCTTCTTTTGTTCCTCTCATTTGTTTTGTTCAGAAGAAAGACGTTTAAACGCAGTAAGACTTTCTACAGATGGGTTTGTATTTCATTCAGAACTGATTTAAAACAGAAAACTTTCTGGAGCTGAGTGTTTGAGCCTTTTATTAATGTTGCAATTAAAAGGAAAATGGTTGGCACTAAATTCATATTAGTCTTATTTGAACTTTGCACAGAACTTATAAAGCTTTGTTTAAACTCTAACATTCAGCCTAGAACTGGGTTTATGACTAAAAAAATAAAACCTCTTTTTTTCAATTTTTTTAAGATTTAATTCCACGACAAAACCTGAGTAAAGCAGCAGCAGCAGCAGCAGCAGCAGCAGCAGCAGCGTGTATCGCTCCGACCACAGACACTTCTCTAAAGACTTAAGGCACTGACTCTTTTCTCTGGCGTTTAGTGCTGTTTTTAGCTGATTATTATAATAATGTCTGTTACTGGAGCTGCTCTGGAGCTCGCAGAAGCATCAGAGAAAACCCACCTCCGTCATGTTCTGTTCTGAATGAGGTCTAAATGTAAATAGAATCTCACCACATTCAGTGATGCTGAGAGGCTTTCCTGGAGCCTCCTGGACCAGAACTTTAGAATGGTGTGCCAGGTTACAGACGGTCATAACCATGCTCTGATTCAAACAAACGGAGCAGCTGTTGATTTTTGGCCAAGATTTGGAGTCACAGAGCGACAGAGGAATGCTCAGGTTCTGACGATGAAACAGGTTCCAGTCGTCTTGGTCCTTAAAATAAACCACCGTCGTGTTCACAGCCTCAGGATCTGACGAGCTGTAACAGACGGGCTGAAAGACAGGACACAGGGTTAGGGTTTCCCACTAAGACCTGCTCAAATCCCACTAAAACCTGCTCAAATCCATCTAAGACCTGCTCAAATCCAACTAAAACCTGCTCAAATCCATCTAAAACCTGCTCAAATCCCACTAAAACCTGCTCAAATCCATCTAAAACCTGCTCAAATCCATCTAAAACATATAAAAGATAGGGCTGTTTATATAAAAACCTCATCACTGGAGTCTGAGAGTTGTATCAGAGTAACAGCTAGTACCTGGCCCGGCGCTGGTCCCTGGCCCGGCGCTGGTCCCTGGCCCCTGGCGCTGGTCCCTGCCCGGCGCCTGTTCTACTGGAGCAGCACTGGTCCAAACCAAGGCCAGAGTTAGACTCACCAGAATCCCAGTTATGAGAGACATGGCAGGTCTGAGCAGGGTCCTGGAGGAGACAGATCAGACATGTTTAAACATCCTTAAGAATACTATTCTAGTTTCATTGTGGATTAATTTCATTCCGTTAAGTCCACAAAAACGACTGTCCTCTTTAACTGCACACATCCTGAAGCTGTGGGAAATCTCAGAGCGCCAGGAAAAAAAACTGTTTTTAATCTGGGTATTTATTATTATTGTTTTTAATTTAACACTTTTGGTTGGCCATTTACCCTTTATTGACAGAACTATTACATGAGCAGATATGTGTATGTGCAGACACCAGAACAAAGTGTCCAGTGCTCTCCTTTAAATGACTAATTACTAAATCTGCAGATCTGTTGGCCTTCAGTTATAGTTTAGCTCATTCATTTTGTCGGTAATAGATGGAATTTGAACAGGAGACCCTCTGAAGCGGTGGTCTGAGATGTAGAGCTGGTAGGCCCCCAGCCCCGGGTCTGCCTCCTCTCCCTACCCCTCCTGCCCCAGCCCCGGGTCTGCCTCCTCTCCCTACCCCGCGGGAAGCCCCGGAGCTGTGAATACATCCCGCCGTGAGGCTCCTGAAAGTCTCCTGAAAGTCCTCTCTAATGATCGGACTGGACTGTACCCGATACACATCAACTTAAGTCGAATAAATACATACATTGAGAAAATAAAACAACCAAACTCTAACCCGCTGCACACATCTCTGCTCCACACTTAAAACTCTTCGAGACAGCAACAGAAACACACAAAGAACTTTAAAATACCTCTGGATGTCTCCGATAAAGATAAACGCTGGTTTGATTTCACCGGTCTGTGTATAAAGCTTTAGCATTAGCCGGTGTCTAGTTAGCTTCATTAGCCTACAGAGCATTAGCCTACAGAGCTGTTTAGCTTCGGTTTGTTACACTGCTGATGAAGAGTTGCTGCTAAGAGTGAGTCGGGAAGTCTGTTTAAACCTGAAGCATAACACGGTTAGCATGTTGTTTCGCGCATGCGCCGCCGCTACCGCCTGACGTCACTTCCTCCCACTGGATCACTTTTTTTTTTTAATTATTATTGAAGTCAAAAATATTACAGTCTGAATCACGAAATATATAACAACACACTGTGGTTAAAAAGAAACCTTAAGATAATAAACTACATATTTAAATATATTTAAAGATGTTAATTACTTCACCTTCAGCTATTTGGTTACAATATACACATTCACCACAATTCGAAAACTAAAATACATATTTATATTACAGAAGCTCGTTTAGATTAGATTAGACTTTATTGATCCCTCAATTGTAAATTTACAATCAGATTAGAAATATCCAGGGAATTAGGAAACACTATGAGCAGTGGTCTGTGGATTTATGTCTAAGTTTACACATTACATGAGTTTAATATCCCACAAAGTAATTGTGTTTAGTGCAAAATGTCTAAATAACTGTATTTTTATAGTTTGGCAGAGACCCAAACATTTCTAAATAAAAACGAGCTTCAGATTTAACCAAGCCTTGGAGAACATTAAATAATACGTTTTAAATACATTTCTCTAAAAGCCCTATTTCAACTACGGCAATAAATATTTTTCCAATAATTATAGTCACACTATTTAAGATTTATAGATTCTCTCCTGTTTAATCATGGTTCTTATTATTATTCTGTGTAAATGTCATGAATACTTCTCGTTTTAAGAGTCTAAGGTGCGCCTCGTGATTCAGACTCAATCCTCACCAACATTTCTGCAGCTGCTCCAGTTCAGCCCGGAGCTTCTTCACTTTTCTTCCAAAACCAGGATTGAGAGGTCCACATAAAGGTCGAGTCCAACGCGAACCGTTTGTGAATGTTTGTAGAGTTTCCTTCTTTCCAAGCCTTGCTCGTGTTCTGTCGTTGGCAGTGACTAAAGCCCCAGTCTGTCGCCATCTTTGTTAACGGTGGTCGAGGCAGAAGTGTCGTCACTGTTTAAACACTCTTAACCCTAAACCTAACCTA
>CM072151.1:386709-392741 GCA_036850595.1 Rhyacichthys aspro | reverse complement strand
ACCTCTGACTGACCTCTGACTGACCTGTGACTGACCTCTGACTGACCTGTGACTGACCTCTGACTGACCTCTGACTGACCTGTGACTGACCTCTGACTGACCTCTGACTGACCTGTGACTGACCTGTGACTGACCTCTGACTGACCTCTGACTGACCTGTGACTGACCTCTGGGACCACACCTGTACCAGAGCTCAGCCCCGTTTATTTAATATGATATAAAAGTCTGACTGTACCATGCACTTTGACCCAAAATAATTCAGAAAAGTGGTTCAGTCTTTAATGATGAACATAACGCACAGCAATGGGCTCATTTTTGTGAAAACAAGTGAGCTTTCCTCAAACTGAATTCAAATGTCTTAAACGTTTAGCTTCAGTCTCTTGTTAATTTATTCAGAGACTGATTTACTGAGAGCAGCTCTTGGACCAGAGCACGTCCAACCTTCATGTGTGTCATAATAAAAGCTGTACTGTGTGTCCCGTTTCAGAGGCGGCTCTGGGAGCTCTGGCCCGAGTCCTGAGGGAGGACTGGAGACACAGTGGACAACTGGCCACCACCATCGTCTCTGTCTTCTACTGCTTCTCCAGGTTCACACTCTACACTGTCCTCGGGAAAAACTAACACTTGTCTCAAATAGGACTAAAACTTAGACTCAGGGTGAACCCACAGCAGACAGACGGTTCGGTGCTCAGGCACTAACTCCCCCGGGTCCGGTTGGTTTGGCTGATGTGAGGGCTCCATCCGGGGCTCGGTCTGAAGAGCGTGTTCAGGCGTGTGCTCTAACGCTACTACGAGCCGTGTACGTGACGTCATACGTGTCACACTCTCACAGTCTGATTGAGGCTGAAGACTGACTCTGGGCTTTGGCTGTGGTCCAGTTCTGGGCCTGGACCGGTTCTGGACCAGGTCTGAGCTGATCATGAGTCTGATGGAGCAGGTTGTGACAGGTCTGAGTAAAACCGGTTCAGGGTCAGACCGAGTCAGAGCTGGAATGAAAACATGAAGCGGATTTTTACATGACTCTGAAGAGACTGGACTGAGACCAACAGAAGACGTCTGATTCAACTAAAGCTTCATCTGCTGCTGCGAACGAATCATATTAACCCTCACCCTGGTCCTCACCCTGGTCCTCACCCTAGTCCTCACCCTAGTCCCTAACTCTAGTCCCTAACTCTAGTCCTCACCCTAGTCCTCACCCTAGTCCTTAACACTAGTCCTCACCCTAGTCCTCACCCTAGTCCTCACCCTAGTCCCTAACTCTAGTCCTCACCCTAGTCCTCACCCTAGTCCTCACCCTAGTCCCTAACACTAGTCCTCACCCTAGTCCTCACCCTAGTCCTCACCCTAGTCCCTAACTCTAGTCCTCACCCTAGTCCCTCACCCTAGTCCTCACCCTAGTCCTCACCCTAGTCCCTAACTCTAGTCCTCACCCTAGTCCTCACCCTAGTCCTCACCCTAGTCCTCACCCTGGTCCTCAACCCTAGTCCCTAACTCTAGTCCTCACCCTAGTCCTCACCCTAGTCCCTAACCCTGGTCCTCACCCTAGTCCTCACCCTAGTCCTCAACCCTGGTCCTCACCCTAGTCCCTCACCCTGGTCCTCACCCTAATCCTCACCCTGGTCCCTACCCTGGTCCTCACCCTAGTCCCTAACACTAGTCCTCACCCTAGTCCCTCACCCTAGTCCCTCACCCTGGTCCTCACCCTAATCCTCACCCTGGTCCTCACCCTAGTCCCTAACACTAGTCCTCACCCTAGTCCCTCACCCTGGTCCTCAACCCTAGTCCCTAACTCCAGTCCTCACCCTAGTCCTCACCCTAGTCCCTAACCCTGGTCCTCACCCTAGTCCTCACCCTAGTCCTCAACCCTGGTCCTCACCCTAGTCCCTCACCCTGGTCCTCACCCTAATCCTCACCCTGGTCCTCACCCTGGTCCTCACCCTAGTCCCTAACACTAGTCCTCACCCTAGTCCCTCACCCTAGTCCTCACCCTAGTCCCTCACCCTAGTCCCTAACACTAGTCCTCACCCTAGTCCTCACCCTAGTCCCTAACACTAGTCCTCGCCCTAGTCTTCACCCTAGTCCCTCACCCTAGTCCTCACCCTAGTCCCTCACCCTAGTCCTCACTCTAGTCCCTCACCCTAGTCCCTCACCCTGGTCCTCACCCTACTCCTCACCCTAGTCCCTAACCCTAGTCCTCACCCTGGTCCTCACCCTAGTCCTCAACCTAGTCCCTCACCCTGGTCCTCACCCTGGTCCTCACCCTAGTCCTCAACCTAGTCCCTAACCCTAGTCCTCACCCTAGTCCTCACCCTGGTCCTCACCCTGGTCCTCAACCCTAGTCCCTAACTCTAGTCCTCACCCTAGTCCTCACCCTAGTCCTCACCCTAGTCCCTCACCCTAGTCCCCACCCTAGTCCCTAACCCTGGTCCTCACCCTAGTCCCTCACCCTAGTCCTCACCCTAGTCCTCACCCTAGTCCCTCACCCTAGTCCTCACCCTAGTCCCTAACCCCTCAGTGCTGCTCCATAGAGGACTCTACAGTGACTCAGTGACAGGTTCAGACTCTTTTTGTAATAAACTTTTTAACTCTTTAGTGAAATAAATATGAATAATAAAGTGTTTTCTTGTGGATTATTGCAGGTTTCTGTCTCAGGAAGCGTCTAGATGAGGCTCAGGTTCAGATAACCTCTAACCCCTGACCCCTAACCCCTGACCCCTAACCTGTTTCTGTCTCAGAAGCGTCTGGATGAGGCTCAGGTTCAGATAACGTCACTGATTTTACTCAAAAACACTTTATTAATAATAATTTACACTAAATACGTTTCACAGAAGCTCAGTCTCTGACTCGTTTCATTCAAACCTGTTGTGTTCAGTTAAAGATAATTCCCAAAGCATCATGGTCTATTGTGAGTCATGTGACCATCGCTGCTCACTACTTTTGCTGATGCATTGTGGGAAACTTTGATTCACTTTATTTCAGTCCTTTAGATTCAGACTCCAACTCAAAATGGAGGACTCGGTCCAGAGAGCAGAGGGGTTAATGTGGATTCAAACACTGTTTCTCTCCACAGTTTCTCTCAGTTCCACAGCCTGGTGTCTCACTATAAAATGGGGGCTCTGTGCATGAGCCTCGTGGAGCAGGAGCTGAAGAGGTTCGAGCTGTGGACGGACGAGTTACAGAAGAAACAACGGGCCTATATCCTTTATCACTATCAGACCCCAGACTCACACTGAGACCCCTGAGCCTCCTCTGAGAACAGGCCCGGACCGAGTCTGATGTGAACCGAGAGACGCTCGGTTTGTGTTGGATCCAAACAGAACGAGTCATTTCTCTCTGGGACAGTACTGTTTCACTTTTGATTTAGAAGAGAGTCTCCAAAACTAATGTTGGGACTGATCTGACCTGGACTTATTCGAGGGTTTAGTCTGACGTCAGGACTTTTACTGTGAGCTTCAGTGTTGTTACTATTGTTTTAGTGAAATGTTTTAGCAGAGACCATCAGGTTAATCACATTTTAGTTGAAGTAAGCCACCAGAATTTGTGTTTTCAGAGACTGAAAACAATTGTGTGTGAACAGAAGGCCTAAATCTTACATAAGTGTGAACAGAGACAGGTCCATTTGGGTCCATTTCATAGGCTTTTATTTTCCTTGTTTTATATTGTGCTGTCAGAATGAATGGATTTTATTTAGGCCTGTGCAAATACAGATCCCAGTTCTTGGTACTGATCTGGTCTGAGCTTCTCTGATTTTGACAGGGTTTAATTAATTACTGAAAACTCAAAACTCAAACTCAAAAACTGACAGTAAAGAGTAAAAAGTAAAACAGGGACATGTTTATATTTTTAAGTCATGTGGCCGTACACTTAAGTTTACCTATATTTTTATATATAGATGTGTTTAAGTTCCTTGACAGCGTCGTACGTGAAGAATCCCCCGAGAACCAGACTCTGAAGAAAGACCACGAGAAGTCTGTGAGAAAATACCAGAGTCTGCTGCAGAAACAGGAGCAGCTCCTCACAGGTGAACCACACTCTACCTTCAACCACCTTTAACCTCCACCAACAGGTTTAACAGAACACTAGACCTCCTCTGTCTGTCCCGTCAGTGACCGTTTCCTCCTCTGTCCCGTCAGTGACGGTTTCCTCCTGTCTGTCCCGTCAGTGACCGTTTCCTCCTCTGTCTGTCCCGTCAGTGACGGTTTCCTCCTGTCTGTCCCGTCAGTGACCGTTTCCTCCTCTGTCCCGTCAGTGACCGTTTCCTCCTCTGTCCCGTCAGTGACCGTTTCCTCCTGTCTGTCCCGTCAGTGACGGTTTCCTCCTGTCTGTCCCGTCAGTGACCGTTTCCTCCTGTCTGTCCCGTCAGTGACCGTTTCCTCCTCTGTCTGTCCCGTCAGTGACGGTTTCCTCCTGTCTGTCCCGTCAGTGACCGTTTCCTCCTGTCTGTCCCGTCAGTGACCGTTTCCTCCTCTGTCCGTCCCGTCAGTGACCGTTTCCTCCTGTCTGTCCCGTCAGTGACCGTTTCCTCCTGTCTGTCCCGTCAGTGACCGTTTCCTCCTGTCTGTCCCGTCAGTGACCGTTTCCTCCTCTGTCTGTCCCGTCAGTGACCGTTTCCTCCTGTCTGTCCCGTCAGTGACCGTTTCCTCCTGTCCGTCCCGTCAGTGACCGTTTCCTCCTCTGTCTGTCCCGTCAGTGACCGTTTCCTCCTGTCTGTCCCGTCAGTGACCGTTTCCTCCTGTCTGTCCCGTCAGTGACCGTTTCCTCCTGTCTGTCCCGTCAGTGGCGGTGTCTCTGCTCTTGAACCTGTCTGAGGACATCCTGACGGAGCTGAAGATGAGGAATAGGAACATTGTCCAGATGTTGGTGAAGCTGTTGGACAGAGACAACCCTCGGCTGTTGCTGATCACCGTCAACTTCCTCAAGAAACTTTCCATTTTCCTCGAGAACAAGAACTACATGGTGAGACTCTTCAACCAGGACTGAACCAGGACTGAACCAGGTCTAAACCAGGACTGAACCAGGACTGAACCAGGACTGAACCAGGTCTAAACCAGGACTAAACCAGGACTGAACCAGGTCTAAACCAGGTCTAAACCAGGACTGAACCAGGTCTAAACCAGGACTGAACCAGGTCTAAACCAGGACTAAACCAGGACTGAACCAGGTCTAAACCAGGTCTAAACCAGGACTGAACCAGGTCTAAACCAGGACTGAACCAGGACTGAACCAGGTCTAAACCAGGTCTAAACCAGGACTGAACCAGGTCTAAACCAGGACTGAACCAGGTCTAAACCAGGTCTAAACCTAAACCTGTCTGATGATTGAAGTGAGTGGTAACAAACATTAACAGAGACTCTCTCTGGACTAACCCTGGTCTAATTCTTGTCTCTCTGGTCTGGTCTGGTCTTGACTCAGATCCAAAGCAGGTCTCACTGGGACCAGGTTTAGATCTGAATCCGATAACCAGGACTAACGAAGGACTAAACCAGGTCTAGACTGGTCTTCATGTTCTAACCCTGTGTGTTTCTGTTCAGTTGGAGCTGAAGGCCGTCTGGAGCCTGTCCCGTCTGGTCCGGTCGGTCCCGGGTCAGGACCAGGACCTGCTGGACTCCATTCTGCGTTTGCTGCTGAACCTGTCGTTCGACTCTGAGCTCAGGACTCACATGGTCCAGGCCGGACTCGTCCCCGAACTGTCCTCTCTGATCGGTAAAAACGAAAACACAAACGTCTTCAGTAATAATGTCTCTAATGAAAGTAAACTAGTCCTAACCTGTTCCTGGTATTCAGGTTCCAAGTGTTAACATAGTTTCTATTTAAAGTGGTTCTCTTTTGGTCTCCTGTCGTCTTCCCGAGGCTCTAACAAATGTTTGTGTCTGACATCACTTCAGCGACGCTCAAAAACCTGAGTCTGATTGATCTCTTCAACTCCTTCCTTTTGATGGATTTACTCTCTGTTCAGTTTAGTTTTATTCATTTACAAAAGTGTCGATACATATACTTTCTCATTAATTACTTTTTATTTCGTTTTTGGACAT
>CM072151.1:359209-381709 GCA_036850595.1 Rhyacichthys aspro | reverse complement strand
TAAGGTTCATTAACTTGCATCCAGCAGTGAACAATGGAAGAAAACCAACATAATTATAAACAAGTAACAGATCATAGACTAAATATAGATGAATGGGTCTGAGGCTAAAAAACAGAGCAGCATCTTGTGTTCATCCCACATTAAATCTGCTCAGGTTTCCAGCCCAGAGCCACAGGGAACAGTCCAGAGTTTTCAGTCACGTGACCTTCTCTGAGTCGTGGAAACTGCTCCGACAGCGGCTCACAGCGGTCTCCACCGGAAAGACAGCTTGAGATGGTTCCTGTGAAGAGCTTCTACAGGTGTATTAGTTTATCTTTGGTGTGTTTTCTCATCAAAACAGTCCTCTTTCCTGTCTTCGCTGTAAGATCTGAGTTAGGTTTGAGTCTGGTTTGTAAAGGTTTGTAAAGGTTTGTAGAGGTTTGAGAAGGTTTGTAAAGGTTTGAGTCTGGTTTGTAAAGGTTTGAGTCTGGTTTGAGTCAGGTTTGTAAAGGTTTGAGTCTGGTTTGTAAAGGTTTGAGTCAGGTTTGTAAAGGTCTGTAAAGGTTTGTAGAGGTTTGTAAAGGTTTGTAAAGGTTTGAGTCTGGTTTGTAAAGGTTTGAGTCTGGTTTGTAAAGGTTTGAGTCTGGTTTGTAAAGGTTTGTAAAGGTTTGAGTCTGGTTTGTAAAGGTTTGTAAAGGTTTGAGTCAGGTTTGAGTCAGGTTTGTAAAGGTTTGTAAAGGTTTGAGTCTGGTTTGTAAAGGTTTGTAAAGGTTTGAGTCTGGTTTGTAAAGGTTTGTAAAGGTTTGAGTCAGGTTTGAGTCAGGTTTGTAAAGGTTTGTAAAGGTTTGAGTCCGGTTTGTAAAGGTTTGTAAAGGTTTGAGTCTGGTTTGTAAAGGTTTGAGTCTGGTTTGTAAAGGTTTGAGTCTGGTTTGAGTCAGGTTTGAGTCAGGTTTGTAGAGGTTTGTAAAGGTTTGTAAAGGTTTGTAGAGGTTTGTAAAGGTTTGTAAAGGTTTGAGTCAGGTTTGTAAAGGTTTGTAAAGGTTTGTAAAGGTTTGAGTCTGGTTTGTAAAGGTTTGTAAAGGTTTGAGTCTGGTTTGTAAAGGTTTGTAAAGGTTTGAGTCAGGTTTGTAAAGGTTTGTAAAGGTTTGTAAAGGTTTGTAAAGGTTTGAGTCAGGTTTGTAAAGGTTTGTAAAGGTTTGTAAAGGTTTTTAAGGTGTTTTCAGTCGTCTTCAGCGTATGGCCTCCACGTGCTGCTCTCTTTGCTGCTGCAGCGTTGGAGTCAGGTGCCACTGAGTCTAGACGGACCTGATTTGAGTCTGGGGCCTGGCATGTGATACTTTCCCCAGGCTCCTGTCAGACCCCCTCAGACCCCGCTGCCCGCTCTGATTCCAACCTTAGATCAGCTCTGGGACCGAGGCACTTCCTTCATTTGGGACGAGTTTCACAGGGTTTTCTCCAGCATTTTTTGTAAAAATGTATTTTATTTGATCTCTTGTGAGCAGCTAAACAGTCCTTTTCATTTGAGTTAATACTCATACACATGCATTAAAGTTGCTGCAGCTAAAACCCACATTGTTTCTGTGGTAAAGTGTGAATTTTCTATTCTATAGTCATCATCTTTGGCCTATTACCTTTTCATTTCTTTGTGGTTCTTGAATGCTTTGCAGCAAAGAATGGCAAAAACATATTTCTGTCACAAAACTATGGATTTGTCTCATTCTTTCACAAACTGCAGTGAAACTGAAGGGGCTTGTCTTCTGAATTCACTGAAGATTCAGACTGAATGAGCCGAGCTTCAGCAGAAACTCAAACGCTGAAAGAAATGAAGGAGAAACAGCAGCAGAAACAGTCTTTCAGCTCAGTTTGAGGCAGCAGAAGAGCGTTTCACCACAGACCCTCGCTCACAGAAAAGAGGCTGGGGTCAGTTTATTTAACAAACGTTTTGTTGTTGCAGTTTGAGTTTATTTCTGTGGTTTCCTGTGGTTCCAGCTGATGCAGATGTTGAGTGACAGCAGCGAGGAGCTGAACATGGCTCTGATCTGTCTCTGCATCAACCTGGCTCTGAACCAATCCAACGCTGTGCTCTTCTGCTCAGGTCTGCACTCACCTGTACACCTGCACACTGCTCTCAGCGTTTACACAGCCTTAAATCATTTAGAACCACACATCTTTCCTCATCCTTTTTTTGTGACCCATCAGTCGAGAACGTCGGGTGTAAATCCTCAGAAATGTAAATATTGTGTTTCCAAGACTTAAAAAGTGCCTTGATTTTGTAAAAAGTGTTAATAGGTCACCATCCTTTTACAGTGAATAAGATCTGACAGAATGTTTGACTTGAAAACAGATTAAATGAAGTATTATATTTCCAAAGTTAAGAACACATTAAAACACCTTTCATTTCCTGAGTTTGATTTATTGATGAAGAATCAGTGTTTGGTTTTTGAAGGGAACGGGCTGAAGATGCTGATGAAGAGGGCGCTGAAGCAGAAGGACGTGTTGGTGATGAAGATGATCCGGAACCTGTCGCAGCACAACGGACCCACCAAGACTCAGTTCCTGGTCAGAACCCTCCCCAGTTTACTCCATCCTCAGTCGCACTGACACAGGAAATTTGAGTGAGAGCAGTTTTTAAAGACGGTTTAGTCATTCTGGACAATTACACATGTGACCAATCAAAGTCATTCAACATTAACTCATTACAATGAATAAATAATTAGTCTGTGTTTTTAAATGGTTCAAGCATTAACTTTAATTCATCATTATTCTCTAGCGTCGAGCTCCAGAACACACACAAACTACTAAATATATAATAATAGAGTAAAACATGGAGCTGACACAAGTTAAAGCTAATTATCATTATATTCATAATAATAATAATAATCATATCCATGATCATTTCAATGTGTTCACCAACGTTTAACCCTAACCCAGACTGACCCCGGTCTTGGTTCTGGTTCTAGGACCACGTGGCGGACCTGGCCCCCCAGATCTGCGAGGACCAGCCGGAGGACTTTGTGCTGGAGGTTCTGGGGACTCTGTCGAACCTGACTGTCCCGGACCTGGACTGGGCCCTGGTTCTGAAGGAGTTCAGTGGGTTTTTGCCTTTCCTCCAGAACAGACTCTCTCCAGGTACGAGTCCAGGCCTCACACGGCAGCTATTAAACTTCCTGGAACGTCATGTGACAAGTGTCGACCAATGGGAGCGCTCCTTTTTGGAGCATGTGATTGTCCAAGGTTTTCTGTTCCTGAATAGAGGTTCTCATCTATTACAATCCCTTACAATAAACACTAGATGGATCAGAAAGACTGTTTTTACAATAAACTATTTGGGTTTAAACCATTTTAAACGCGACTAGAAGAAAAATATCAGGTTCAGTCTGTTTAAATCTTTAATGAGAGTTATTTATTTGACTGTTGTGTTGCTGAGACTGAGGTCATCAGAGTAAACCCCGACCTCACACTGACCTCTTTTATCAGAAAACAGTTTAATGAGAGCGACGTGACGACAGACGGGGCTTTAACCCCAGAGTTTCCCAGAGTAAAGGACAGGAGTGTTAACAGGTCAGACGCAGGACTTTTAACTAAAAGACAAAGAATATTGTTCACAGCTGTGATGAAACTGCACTGTTGGATTATAAGGTTACCATTTCTTGTGCAACACCTTAGTAATGACTCATGAATGATTTAGCACAGATTATAAACTATAACCTCTCGGATCAGATCCTTGTGTCTGATATAAATCTGTTTGTCTCAGAGATGACAGAGGACGACCTGCTGCTGGAGGTGGTGCTGATGATCGGGACGGTCTCCACGGACGAGTCCTGCGCCGCTGTTTTGGCTCAGTCCGGCCTGGTCCTGGCTCTGATCCGGCTGCTCGAGGGTACGGCGCTGGTCAGGAGTTTGATCACCAGGGTTTTCTCTGGTTTTGGTCTTAAAGCTGCAGACGGTCTAACCCTAAAAAACAAATCACCAGCCGTTTGAATGAAAAAAAAGTCTATCGGAGTCTCTGTGGTTCCCAAACACCGGGTTGGGACTCAAGTGTGGGTCACGGGAGATTTTGTTTGGGTCACCAAAAAAACTCTAGGTCTATTTTTGTTTTTTCCAAAATCCATAATAATATTTGTGAAAGGGTGCATTTTATGAAATAAAACGGTTGATTTTGTAAATTGTTAATGGTCAGAACAGTAAATAAGAATCCTTTCAGGGACCAAGGTTTTGGGAAGCTTTTATTAAATTTAGTTTGAATGTGAGGTTTCATCTTCATTTGAGTCTTTCTTTTGTTTTTAATTTACTTCTTTATGCCTCATTTTGTAAATTCAGTTCATTTTCAATTTGTGGCTCATTTTATCCCCTTTACAATGGTTACTCCTGTCATTTTATCTCTTTTTAGTGGCGTTGTTTCCTATTAATGTTTTTAGAATAGTTTAGTGCCTTTTGTCTGTAATTAATGAGCAGAGTGACAAAAATACCACCTTCAAATGTCCTGGAGAAAACTACTGAAAACACCACAAACTGAGCAAAATGAAATCCAACAGAGTGAGGGTCAGATTCTGTAAATGTTTTCTGTGTTTCAGCTCGACAGTCGGACGATGAGTTCGTTTGTCAGATCCTCTACGTTTTCTACCAGATGGTTTTCCACAAAGAGACTCGAGACATTATCGTCAAAGACCCTCGTATCCTTCTGAGTTCTGATCCTGTTCAGACTCTGGGTTTTTAAAATCTCATGTGTTTTCAAAGCCAAACAGGGACAAATAATCTGAGATATAAATGTCACATCTTCAAGGTTTGCTCAAACACTGGGTTTGATCTGAAACTGGGTTTAGGTTCCTGTCAGAGCCTCTGTTGTTCTGGTGGAAACAGTGAAGGCTCCTCTGTTCCTCGTCAGGTTCCTCGTCCCGTCGCTGAAGGTGCCCTCCCTGTTGTTTCCGCTCCGTTCATTAGCGTCGTCTGAGGCTCGTGTTTCGTGCCGTGTTTTCCCTCAGCGCTGCTCTGTTTTCCTGCTCGTGTTGTTCTTTCTGGCCCCGGCTCCAGAGGAATGTCTCCTGAAAGTCACTGAAGCCTTCACTCGGGCCGAGCTTTAGCCGCTGCTCCCGTCTCTGGCTCCGATCAAACTCCGGGACCAGACCAGACTCAGTTTTCTCTCACAACACTCCAACATCAGGCCTTAGATTCTGCTTCGTGGACATTTAAACATCAGTCTCTTTTAGCTTTCTCCAGTTCAAACAAACGGACAGAGTCACTATTGAAACGAATGTTGACTGCGTTTTCATTATGTTTTAAAGTTACGTTTTCTGATGAAACCTTAACGAGCGTCTGCAGAGGTGAGCATTTACCTGATCACCCTGATGCACGACTCCAACCCAGAGATCTGCAGAGTCTGTGACAGCACTCTGGACATCATCGCTGTGAGTCCTCTGTCTTTAAAGCTCCACCTGATGTTCTTTTCTTGTCCCTGTCTCAGACTCTCCTCCAAAACCAGTCTAGAGACCTCTCCTGCTTCTCTTTTATTAAAAAATAAATCCACAAAATACTAATCCATTTGACCAAACTGAAGTTTAGAGTTTAGCGTTAGCTTAGCTGTGACTTCAGCGTCAGGACGACAATTATCTCCTCCTCGTTAAACATTACGTGATTGAATTGACAGTATTTATCTGTGTTTTACGTTGTCTCCCTTTTCTCTGTTGATGCTTTTCTTTTTTCAGCTGTTTCTCTGTTAAAAGACATATTCAGCTGAAAATACACTTTATCTGCAGCTATTAAACTTCCTGGAACGTCATGTGACAAGTGTCGACCAATGGGAGCGCTCCTTTTTGGAGCATGTGATTGTCCAAGGTTTTCTGTTCCTGAATAGAGGTTCTCATCTGTTACAATCCCTTACAATAAACACTAGATGGATCAGAAAGACAATAAACTATTTGGGTTTAAACCATTTTCACAACGAGAAGAAAAAATATCAGGTTCAGACTGGCTCAGCCTCAGTCCTGGTTCAGTCCTGGTTCAGTCCTGGTTTTAAGCGGTCTCTGAGTGACGGCTGTGGTCAGACCTGACTCAGACCAGACCCGGTCTCTGTAATTAGTCCGGCTCAGCCTCAGGAAGTCTTTCGTTCACATTATCAGGTGAAGATTGGCGGTGCACCACATGAAAGCGCCGCGGAGTCTGGAGAGTGTCCGAGCGCCGGGCCCTGAACGCAGCACGAGGACAGGTCCCTTTGATCAGAGTTAAACACAGACAGAAGAGTTTAACCTGGAGTAACTCTGGGTTTATTAGAGCGCTCTCGAGAGAGACACAGATTAACGTCAGTCCTCACCACGAGTAACATTTACACCAAGACATCATGGAAAACAACTACTAAAGTTTAGTTTTTTAATCACATTTATTCAAATTTGTTTTTTTTGAGGGGGGTCTGGGAGAGTCAGAACCATTGATTCTGATCAAGTCTGGATTAGTCCTGGTTTAGTCCTGGTTTAGTCCTGGTTTAGTCTAGGTTCAGACCTGGTTTAGTCCTGGTCTAGTCCTGGTTTAGTCCTGGTTTAGTCCTGGTTTAGACCTGGTTCAGACCTGGTTTAGACCTGGTTTAGACCTGGTTTAGTCTAGGTTCAGACCTGGTTTAGTCCTGGTTTAGACCTGGTTTAGACCTGGTCTAGTCCTGGTTTAGTCTAGGTTCAGACCTGGTTTAGTCCTGGTTTAGTCCTGGTTTAGTCCTGGTCTAGTCCTGGTTTAGTCTAGGTTCAGACCTGGTTTAGACCTGGTTTAGTCCTGGTTTAGACCTGGTTTAGACCTGGTTTAGACCTGGTTTAGTCCTGGTTCAGACCTGGTTTAGTCCTGGTTTAGACCTGGTTTAGACCTGGTTTAGACCTGGTTTAGTCCTGGTTCAGACCTGGTTTAGACCTGGTTTAGACCTGGTTTAGACCTGGTTTAGACCTGGTTTAGTCCTGGTTTAGTCTAGGTTCAGACCTGGTTTAGTCCTGGTTTAGACCTGGTTTAGTCTAGGTTCAGACCTGGTTTAGACCTGGTTTAGTCCTGGTTTAGACCTGGTTTAGACCTGGTTTAGTCTAGGTTCAGACCTGGTTTAGTCCTGGTTTAGACCTGGTTTAGACCTGGTTTAGTCTAGGTTCAGACCTGGTTTAGTCCTGGTTTAGTCCTGGTTTAGACCTGGTTTAGTCTAGGTTCAGACCTGGTTTAGACCTGGTTTAGACCTGGTTTAGACCTGGTTTAGACCTGGTTTAGTCCTGGTTTAGACCTGGTTTAGAACTGGTTTAGTCTAGGTTAAGACCTGGTTTAGACCTGGTTCAGACCTGGTTTAGACCTGGTTTAGACCTGGTTTAGTCCTGGTTCAGACCTGGTTCAGTCCTGGTTTAGTCCTGGTTCAGACCTGGTTCAGACCTGGTTCAGACCTGGTTTAGACCTGGTTCAGACCTGGTTCAGACCTGGTTCAGACCTGGTTTAGACCTGGTTCAGACCTGGTTCAGACCTGGTCTTCCTCTGTTCCAGGACCATGATGAGGTCTGGTTCAGGAAGGTCCAGTTGGAGCGGTTCCGGAGACACAATGGTCAGTGGATGGAGATGGTCCAGAACCAGGACCAGGACCTGTTCTTGGACCCAACAGAGAGCATCATGGGAAACGAAGACCTGCTGGACCCACAAGACCTGTTCTACACCACGCCAGGTACCAGCCGGTCCAGGACCGGTCTTACTGGGTCTATGTTCTGTGCTATTGCAGTCTGCATTAGTCCGAAGTCCGCGGTAGTCCGAGTCCGAATTAGTCCGAGTCCGAAGTCCGCATTAGTCCGAAGTCCGCATTAGTCCGAAGTCCGCATTAGTCCGAAGTCCGCATTAGTCCGAAGTCCGCGTTAGTCCGAGTCCGAAGTCCGCGGTAGTCCGAGTCCGAATTAGTCCGAGTCCGAAGTCCGCATTAGTCCGAAGTCCGCATTAGTCCGAAGTCCGCATTAGTCCGAAGTCCGCATTAGTCCGAAGTCCGTGTTAGTCCGAGTCCGCGTTAATCCGGTTTCAGGTTTTGTTTGGACTGAATGGTTCATGTCTTTGTCTCAGACGGAGACCTCGCTCCTGATTTCTGCTCAGACTTTCACCACATGGACCTGGGACACGTCCTCATCAACAGGTGAGCACCACTACACTGACCCTGACCTGACCTCTGACCCTTCACCTCTGACCCACACAGGTCCCTGAACGCCTCGTATGTCCCTCTGTCGTACACACAGGTCCCTGAACGCCTCGTATGTTCCTCTGTCGTACACACAGGTCCCTGAACGCCTCGTATGTCCCTCTGTCGTACACACAGGTCCCTGAACGCCTCGTATGTCCTCTGTGCAGGTCCTGAACGCCTCGTATGTCCCTCTGTCGTACACACAGGTCCCTGAACGCCTCGTATGTTCCACTGTCGTACACACAGGTCCCTGAACGCCTCGTATGTTCCTCTGTCGTACACACAGGTCCCTGAACGCCTCGTATGTCCCTCCGTCGTACACACAGGTCCCTGAACGCCTCGTATGTCCCTCTGTCGTACACACAGGTCCCTGAACGCCTCGTATGTTCCACTGTCGTGGCCCGCCTTTTTTTTTTTTTTTTTTTTTCTTTTTGCCTCTTTTCCTTCTCTCCTCTTTTCCCTTTGGTCCTGAACGCCTCGTATGTTCCACTGTCGTACACACAGGTCCCTGAACGCCTCGTATGTTCGTCTGTGGTACACACAGGTCCCTGAACGCCTCGTATGTCCCTCTGTCGTACACACAGGTCCCTGAACGCCTCATTATTAAACTCTCAGGCATTTTTGTCGAAATTTTAAACCAAGAACCAAACAGGTGCTGCCCATTTTTAACAGAAAGAGAAAATGTTTTTTAGACACAGTCCAATTTAAAATTCTCCCCCCGTCTCCTTCGTCCTGTTTCCTTCCTCGTCTCCTTCAGTCGACTCTAATTCTCTCTAAAATATGATGTGTTTGCTTTTGCAGTAAACGCCTCCACACTTTGCTTTTCTTTGCCCCCTGATGCCCCCTCTCCTTTACCCCTCCCCCTCTCTTTTACTCCTGCCCCCTCTCTTTTACCCCTCCTCTCATTGGTATCTGCCCCGGCTCTTTCTCGTCACGCGACGCTGTCAGAGTCCATTTACCCTGAGACCACTCCATGTTCCAGGACTAAACCAGGACTAAACCAGGACTAAACCAGGTCTAAACCAGGTCTAAACCAGGTCTAAACCAGGACTAAACCAGGACTAAACCAGGACTAAACTAGGACTAAACCATGACTAAACCAGGTCTAAACCAGGACTAAACTAGGACTAAACCATGACTAAACCAGGACTAAACCAGGTCTAAACCGGGACTAAACTAGGACTAAACCATGACTAAACCAGGACTAAACCAGGACTAAACCAGGACTAAACTAGGACTAAACCAGGTCTAAACCAGGTCTAAACCAGGACTAAACCAGGACTAAACTAGGACTAAACCATGACTAAACCAGGTCTAAACCAGGTCTAAACCAGGACTAAACCTGGTTCTGGTCCTGGTCTGGTCCTGGTCTGGTTCTGGTCTAGTCCTGGTCTGGTTCTGGTTCTCTTTAAAGGCTTCAGACTGAGACAGTGCTTCAGCGCCATCTACTGGACTCCACCTGAAACACAAGATTAGAATCATTTAAAACTAAATGAAGTGTTTATTGTAAAATGAGAGAATATTGTGTTTGTCCAGCGTCTCGGAGCACGTCGCTGCAGACAGACCTCTCACTTCGCTCGGACTCAGACCAGACGAAGGATTCTTCCTCAGCTTCAGCTCCGACTCCAGATGAACGACTGAAAGAAACTGAAGAAATACTTTGAAAACATTGTTTTGTAAAAAAATAAATAAAATAAACTGTAGAACTGGAAGACTCACTGAGACCTGGACCAAAGCCAGGGCTCGAACAAAGCCTGGAAAAGTCTGGAAAAGTCTGGAAAAAGAATTTCAGATTTCTAAAGACTTTATTGTGAGCAGACTTTAATCTCTGTTTGTGTTTAAAAAGAAAAAACACCATCAAACACTCACGCAATATTTATTCATGTGTTTTATTAATATTAAAGCCCTTTGGTCTCTACAGTTTGTCTTTTTTTAAATTATTTTGAAAGTATAATGGGTTGAAAGTCATTTAAATCTGTTTCAGACTTAATTTACAGCTGTACAGTTCAAAATGATATCAGTGCGTTTAGAGCCTTTATATTTTTGAACGTTTCCTTTTTCCACAGTTTATGATGCTCAGAACAATCTTTATAACTAATGATAACTGCAGACAAACATTTCAAATCTATAAACCTTTATCAAACAAAAACAAAACCAAAACATGATCATTTTAGTGACGCTTATTATTATTCAAACTCAGTTCATCCATAAATATTCCACTTTAGTCAAAAACACCAATAATCAGGTTATAACAGACCAAACCTCATTAACTACAGATTTACCAGAAACATAAATATATCATCTGTCGTTAGCAGCAGGAGGCACTAGGTGGCGCTGTGTCACTTTGTTCCTTCATGATTATTACATTATTAAGATGAAAGAAGAAGAAAGAACGTTAACGGCACAGTTTTGGTTTAAAAACAGACACAGAGAAGTCGTTAAAACAAAAAATATATAAGATTAAAAACAATCAAATCTGTTCTTCTGGAGAAATTTAAAGCTGAAAAACATTAAATACATGTTGAGTTTTATTAGAGGTAAGTTAATAAAGAGGATAAAGTGTTTGTTCAGATTAACATTAGACACAAAAAAGTCACTGATTATTTTATTCCTACATTATTTTTCACAAAAAAAGCATTTGCAGATGTTCTTTAAATATTTTTTTAGCCGTTCTGAGCAGACTTTAACGGAAGATGTGTTGTTCAAGTGAATGAGAACTAAACTTAAACTTAACTTAAAATTCAAGTGTTGATGGGTTTTTAATTTTTTGATCAATTTTTTGGAAAAGATTCAGAAATTTGAAAAACTTTGGTCAAACACGAACTCAGGGTTATAATAAGGCACATGTTTGGAAAAAACAAATGGGTGTTCTGTCTCATGGAGATCTGGAAAAGGTTTTGGAAAAGTCATGACAAATTACTTAAAAAAAAAAAAAAAAAAGGAACACTATGGCGGCCCAAAAAAGATTCTGGCGGCCCACCATGAACTATTTAATTGATGGGAAACCCTGAGTGAGTTCTGTTAAAACCAAGCCTTGAGCCTCCGGTCTAAGACTCCTGGTTCTGGTTCTGGTCCTGGTCCAGGTCCTGGTCCGGGTTCTGGTCCTGGTCCAGGTCCTGGTCCACGGCGAGACCCGAGGGGTAGCGCTGCACCAGCTCCTCGACCTCGATGACCTCCTCCACCAGCTCTCGGATCGCTCTGATACAGTCCAGGGGGCGCTCTTCCTCTTTTCTCTGCTCCACTTCCTGTTTACACTCCTCCACTTCCTGTTCTTTGTCCGTCTTTCCTTTGGTTTCACAGGCTTCACTGTAAAAACAGACAAAACAATTTCAGTGTAAGTGTAAAAATGACATTTTAATATTAGAATCACAATATTTCTGGTTTAGTTCCACATTTGCAGATGACGACATACTGTACATTTTTTTTCATTTCATCTTCTACCGCTTATCCCACTTTGTGGGGTCGCGGGTGGCTGGAGCCTATCCCAGCTGCTTTGGGCCTTAGGCGGGGTACACCCTGGACAGTGGCCAGTTCGTCGCAGGGCTCATACTGTACATATCACTCCAAAATACAGAAATAATTTTAAATGTTTATTTTAAATGTTTGTAATACATATGTTCAACATTTAATATTGTCATAAAGAAGTTTTAGTTGTACTTTACGGGATTATAATCAGAGCTGAGTGAGTTTTAAACCACTCCCAGCAGCTTCTAGGTGAATTAAAAGATGAATTTGGGAGGTTTTAGTTTAAAATAAAACTCATTCTTCTTTCAAAGTAATTAACAAAACTTATAAAACAAATGAAAATCTGTGTCTAACAGAAGTGAACCATTACATTTCAGAATAAAAGTCAGAAAACCCGATCCTCAGACCTGTCTTCCTGCGTCTGGCCACTCCTCTCTTCTGATTGGCTGGTTTCGTCCTCAGAGCTCACTGGTGATTGGCTCGTTTCCTCGAGGACGTCTGAAGTCGTGGAGCCTTCCTCAGAGCTGTCCTCTTCCTCTTTATTTAAAAACTCACTTTTATTCGACTCTGAAACTGTCTGTCCAGCTGCCGTCACATGGGTCTCACCTCCAGGGGGCGCTGCTAACTCTGATGCTACTTCCTGGTTTTCTGTTTGTGCATTTCCAGCTCCTTCAGTATTTACCGATTGAACCTCTGCCGCCATTTTGTTTTTGGTTATTTCCTCATCGTTTTCTGACATTTTCTCTTCAACTATTCCCTCATTTTTCTCTAAAACTGCCACTTCCTTTTCCACTGCTTCTTCTTCTGTTTTCTTTTCACCGTCTTCCGCTATTTTCTCTTCCACCATTTCATCACTTTTTACAACAACAGCTCTATTTTGAACAGTTTCTTCAAGCTTTTGCTCAGATTCGTCCACCATTTTAGCTTTGACTGTTTCCTCGTTTGTGTCTAAAACAACAGCTTCTTTTTGGACAGTTTCTTCTGGATTTTTCTCAACATTGTCTGCCATTTTAGTCTCAACTTTTGCCTCCATTTTAAGCTCGTTATTTTCTTCCTTTACGTCCAAAACAACTTCTTGGGTTTTGTCAGTTTCCGCCATTTTGGCTCCATCATTTGCCACCATTTTGTTTTCAACTGTCACTTCTGTCTTTGATCTAACAACTTTATCATTTTTTACTATTTCTTCTTGAATATTGTCTCCAACATCTGCCATTTTGTCTTCAACCGTTACCTCATTTTCTGCAGAAAATGCTTCTTGATTTTCAGTGACATCTTCTGTTTTGTTTTCATTATTTTCTGGCATTTTGGTCTCAACGGTTTGCTCAGTTTTGACCTCTATTTCTTTTTCTTTTTCCTCCAAAATGACTCCTGTTTTTTCCACCACGACTTTAGCTTCTTGGTGTTCGGTTTGTGCAGTTTCCTGATCTGCGATCGCGATGTTTGCCGCCATTTTGTTCTCGGACGATTCATTGGATTCCACAGTTTGAGCGTCTGCCGGATCCGTCTCGCCTCCTGGGACTTCCTGGATCTTGTCGGTCGTTCGCTGGTCTGTTAGTTGAGACGGGCTGTGATTGGCTGTGCAGGGCGATGATGCGGGCGAGAGGGCGGGGCTTCCCGGCGCGGATCCGGAAGTGGAAGAAAGACTGGAGCGACTCAGCAGATCTCGGCTGTCGTTTAACAAGTTGTACTTCTTCAAACTCGCAGCTTCTTTCAGAACTAGAACGAGACAAAGCTGTTAGAACCAGGACTAAACCAGGCCTAAACCAGGTCTAACCAGGACTTACCTTTGGAGACCTCATTTTGAAGAAGGCTGAGGAGGACTTCTTCATAAACGTTCTCAACTTCGATGAAGTTACAATGATCCAAGAAAACGTGGTCCGCCGCGTCCTGGAGCTGAGACCAACCAGAACAGTGTTTATCATAATTAAATCCTAATTCCACCTGGAGATGATTAATCTGATGTTTAAATCTGAGTCACATGTCTATAAACTGAATAAAGTGGATTTAAATAAGATTTAAACAGATCTGTGCGACTTTAATGGATTTAGTTTAACTTCAACAGGTTTGAGTTGAGTATTTTTACTGTATTTTCTGGTACTTTAGCAGAAATACTGGTGCGGGTCATATTTACAGCAGGTACCAACAGAAGGGAATAGAGCCTGGTTAGAGCAGCAGGCGTCAGGCTCAGAATCTGAAGGTCGTGGGTTCGAACCTCACACCAGGCACAGCATTGATTTAAAACTAAACTCTGATTCTGAAGAGGCTTCACCTGGATCTGAACAGGTCTGAGTCGTTTTAAAACTGTAAGTTATGAGATATGTATATATATATATATATATATATATATATATATATATATACATATACACACACACACTGCACATTCTCTCAGGAGTTTAGTCCACTCTCACCTGTCTCCTGTCTCCTAGCGTCCTCACCTTGTCTCCTAGCGTCCTCACCTTGTCTCCTAGCGTCCTCACCTTGTCTCCTGTCTCCTGCAGCTGTCTCTTGATGAAAGGCAGAGTGATGTGGACCAGAGCGTCTCCACAGATCCTTTTTCTCACGGAGCTGCTGTCGTAGTCAAATTGCTGCAGGACACAAAGGTCTCTGTGAGACGGGACAGGAAACGGGACAAGAAACAGGGGACAGGAGACAGGGGATGGGAAATGGGGGACAGGAAACGGGACAGGAGACAGGACACAGGAGACAGGAAACAGAGGACAGGAGACAGAGGACAGGAGACAGAGGACAGGGGACAGGAGACAGGAGTTAGGAGCCGGTCCAGACCTTCAGGACGCGGTGTTTGGATTTGTCGACGGCAGACGCAGCGTTTTCTGGATTGTCCTGAAGAGCTTTGTTCAAGAGAGTCTCGAAAGTGAAGGCGGCATTTTCCATCAACTGTAGAAAAGACCAGAGAGATTCAGGTCCAGACCCGGACTGGACCGGGACCGGACCGGGACCGGACCTCAGAGGCTCACCTGCTGCAGGTCGATCTGGGCGCTGTGGACCACTCCGCTCACGTTACTGAAGCCGAAGCGTTCCTGAAGCAGCTGCAGTTTGTCCTGAAGAGACGCCATCTTCTGGAAACAGCTGAGCAGGTTGGGTCTGGACAGGACGGACAGAGCCTGAGGGACACGGTTCAGCTCGGTCTGAGTCTGGACTGGACTTATTGAAGCATTATGACCTGAGCGACTGAGAATCTACACCATTTATGCTTTTGTGGTAAATCTTCTCTTTTTATTAAATGTAAAAGTGTAAAAAGAACAAATCTGAGCCTAATGTAAACATTTATTAAAATTATGATTTTTTTAAATAAAAGTTTATAGAAATAATCTAAACTGGTCTAACTCTGGTCTAACTCTGGTCTAACTCTGGTCTAACCCTGGTCTAACTCTGGTCTAACTCTGGTCTAACTCTGGTCTAACTCTGGTCTAACTCTGGTCTAACCCTGGTCTAACTCTGGTCTAACCCTGGTCTAACTCTGGTCTAACTCTGGTCTAACCCTGGTCTAACTCTGGTCTAACCCAGTCTAACTCTGGTCTCACCCGGTCTAACTCTGGTCTAACTCTGGTCTAACTCTAGTCTAACCCAGTCTAACCCAGTCTAACTCTGGTCTAACCCAGTCTAACTCTGGTCTAACCCAGTCTAACCTGGTCGAACCCGGTCTAACCCTGGTCTAACCTGGTCTAACCCAGTCTAACTCTGGTCTAACTCTGGTCTGACTCTGGTCTAACTCTGGTCTATCTCTGGTCTAACCCAGTCTAACCCAGTCTAACTCTGGTCTAACTCTGGTCTAACCCAGTCTAACTCTGGTCTAACTCTGGTCTAACCCAGTCTAACCCAGTCTAACTCTGGTCTAACTCTGGTCTAACCCAGTCTAACCTGGTCGAACCCGGTCTAACCCTGGTCTAACCTGGTCTAACCCGGTCTAACTCTGGTCTAACCCGGTCTAACCCGGTCTAACCCTGGTCTAACCCGGTCTAACCTGGTCTAACCCGGTCTAACCCTGGTCTAACCCGGTCTAACCTGGTCGAACCCGGTCTAACCCTGGTCTAACCTGGTCTAACCCAGTCTAACTCTGGTCTAACTCTGGTCTGACTCTGGTCTAACTCTGGTCTATCTCTGGTCTAACCCAGTCTAACCCAGTCTAACTCTGGTCTAACTCTGGTCTAACCCAGTCTAACTCTGGTCTAACTCTGGTCTAACCCAGTCTAACCCAGTCTAACTCTGGTCTAACTCTGGTCTAACCCAGTCTAACCTGGTCGAACCCGGTCTAACCCTGGTCTAACCTGGTCTAACCCGGTCTAACTCTGGTCTAACCCGGTCTAACCCGGTCTAACCCTGGTCTAACCCGGTCTAACCTGGTCTAACCCGGTCTAACCTGGTCTATCCCGGTCTAACCCTGGTCTAACCCGGTCTAACTCTGGTCTAACCCGGTCTAACCCTGGTCTAACCCGGTCTAACCCGGTCTAACCCGGTCTAACCCAGTCTAACCCGGTCTAACCCAGTCTAACCCGGTCCAACCCAGTCTAACCCGGTCTAACCCTGGTCTAACCCAGTCTAACCCAGTCTAACCCGGTCTAACCCTGACCTTCTTCAGGCTCTCGGGGTCAGATCCCTGCAGGACGTCCTGACAGATCTGGTCCATGATGCCTTCACTGAGCAGTCGTCCGTCGGAGAAGCCGGTGCTGATGGGCCCCATGAGCTCCTCCAGAACCGAGCCCAGGACCGGCTGGACCCTGTCTCTGAGGAGACACTGGGCCGGACCCGAGACCGCCGCTGGGACCGGGGACAGGTGGGACAGACAGGGACAGACCAGGGGGACAGATGGGGACAGACAGGGGCAGACGGGGACAGACAGGGGCAGACGGGGACAGACAGGGGCAGATGGGGACAGACCAGGGACAGACAGGGACAGACCAGGGGGACAGACAGGGACAGACGGGGACAGACCAGGGACAGACGGGGACAGACCAGGGACAGACGGGGACAGACCAGGGACAGAAGGTCAAACTTCCTGTAACCAGACCCTGAACAGAACGACTGGATTTCACAATAAAAGAAACATGTTTCATGAAAAAAAGCAAGCCCTTATTGTGACAGTAACAGCCCGGACCAGTAGAGGGCAGCCTGACCCTGACCCCCGACCTCTCACCTCTGACACGCCCCTCCAGCTCGGACCTGGACCTGAGGATCTGGTCCATGTCGGAGTGGATCAGGACTTCCTGTCGTCTCAGAGACGTCCCGCAGTCGTCCTTGAGCTCGGTGAGACCCTGGAGGAGACACTGCTGCACCAGGACGTAGGCCGCCTCCACCGTCTGCAGCGAGAGTCTCCGTTAGCACCGCTCGCACCGGGACTAGCGCTACCCCGACCTACGACCTGCGACCTACGACCTACGACCTACGACCTACTCACAGCAAACCACACGCGCTTCTTCTCCGTTTTTTTGGCCTTGAGTTTGGGAAGAATGTCCTTCTCCAGAGACGGCAGCAGCTGCTCCATCACCGCGTTCGACAAAACCTGAAAAATAAAAATAATAGTCCTGGTTTAGACCTGGTTTAGTCCTGGTTTAGACCTGGTTTAGACCTGGTTTAGTCCTGGTTTAGTCCTGGTTTAGTCCTGGTTTAGACCTGGTTTAGTCATGGTTTAGTCCTGGTTTAGACCTGGTCCAGACCTGGTTGAGTCCTGGTCCAGTCCTGGTGGAGTCCTGGTCCAGACCTGGTCCAGTCCTGGTCCAGACCTGGTTTAGTCCTGGTTTAGACCTGGTTTAGTCCTGGTTTAGACCTGGTCCAGACCTGGTTGAGTCCTGGTCCAGTCCTGGTGGAGTCCTGGTCCAGACCTGGTCCAGTCCTGGTCCAGACCTGGTTTAGACCTGGTCCAGACCTGGTTTAGTCCTGGTTGAGTCCTGGTTTAGACCTGGTTGAGTCCTGGTCCAGACCTGGTTTAGACCTGGTCCAGACCTGGTCGAGTCCTGGTCCAGACCTGGTCCAGACCTGGTTGAGTCCTGGTCCAGTCCTGGTCCAGACCTGGTCCAGACCTGGTCGAGTCCTGGTCCAGACCTGGTTCAGACCTGGTTTTGGTCTGTAGTTCTCACCCGGACGTCGCTGCCGATGAGCATGTCCCAGGATTCAAAGTGGCCGTTGTTTTCTCGATAAAACTGAACAGCTTTGAGGAAAGCTTTGACTTCACACGTCGTCTTCTTCAGGAAATCTGCTCCAGAGCAAAACCAGAAACGGTGAGAACACGTTAATGCACCGACCGAGGTTCCTGCCCCGCGTGGGGTACCAACCCAAAACCCTCTGTAGTTGGAAATTGTCCGTTTTAACCATTTTTACAGTATTTTATTGTATCTTAACAGACCTTGTTATTTTTACAGTATGCTGTCGTGTTTGAGCAGCGGTACAGACAATGGTTCTGGTTATTTTGACAGTATTTTGTGGTATTCGGACCTTGGTTCTGGTGGCGGATGCAGTCCGACAGGATGGAGATGAAGGCCTCCTGTTTGAGCTGCTGTCGGAAACAGAAGTACGAGTCTCGACGATACGGCAGCCGCAGGTAAACAGGAAACTGTCCCGGCATCGAGGCCAGCGGGGGCGCGAAATCCTCCTTTACACCTGAGCAATAACACAGAGTTTAGACCTGGTTTTACCTGGATTAGACCTGGTTTTACCTAGTTTTAGCTGGTTGTAGCTGGTTTTAGCTGGTTTAGACCTGGTTTTAGCTGGTTTAGACCTGGTTTTAGCTGGTTTTATTTGGTTTAGACCTGGTTGTAGCTGGTTGTAGCTGGTGTAGACCTGGTTTTAGCTGGTTTAGACCTGGTTTTAGCTAGTTTTAGCTGGTTGTAGCTGGTGTAGACCTGGTTTTAGCTGGTTGTAGCTGGTTTTAGCTAATTTTAGCTGGTTTTAGCTGGTTTAGACCTGGTTTTAGCTGGTTTTATTTGGTTTAGACCTGGTTGTAGCTGGTTGTAGCTGGTGTAGACCTGGTTTTAGCTGGTTTAGACCTGGTTTTAGCTAGTTTTAGCTGGTTGTAGCTGGTGTAGACCTGGTTGTAGCTGGTTGTAGCTGGTTTTAGCTGGTTGTAGCTGGTTTTAGCCGGTTGTAGCCGGTTTTAGCCGGTTGTAGCTGGTTGTAGCTGGTTGTAGCTGGTTTTAGCTAGTTTTAGCTAGTTTTAGCTGGTTGTAGCTGGTTTTAGCTGGTTTTAGCTAGTTTTAGCTGGTTGTAGCTGGTTGTAGCTGGTTTTAGCTAATTTTAGCTGGTTGTAGCTGGTTTTAGCTGGTTGTAGCCGGTTTTAGCCGGTTGTAGCTGGTTGTAGCTGGTGCAGAGGTCTGTGTGTTACTCACTGCAGTCGTCGGGGAAACACTTGTCGACCAGGGCCATGTACTTCTCTTCAGTTGTGAGCACAGCGCCCCCTGTCGGCAGCAGCTTGTGTCGCGGCGCAGAGCCCTTCAGGAAACTCTACAGAATCAACACAAACATGTTTAATGTGAGGAGCTCAGGTGTGATCAGGTGTGTGTAGCTCAGGTGTGATCAGGTGTGTGTAGCTCAGGTGTGATCAGGTGTGTGTAGCTCAGGTGTGATCAGGTGTGTGTAGCTCAGGTGTGTGTAGCTCAGGTGTGATCAGGTGTGTGTAGCCCAGGTGAGTCTCACCTCGAGGCTGTCGTGACACTCCAGGCAGTAGTTGGCCCTGACCACGGCGTAGCGCTCCCTCCACTTCCTGGTGTCGTCAAAATAAAGCACGGCCTCTTCGTACAGAACCTGTCCTTCTTCAGGAGTCGGCTGTGAACCAAACAAATGGGTCTGTGGGGTTTTAGTGGGACTTGAACAGGTTTTACAGAGATTTCAGGGGTTTTTGAGTTGGTTGTGAGTGGCTTTATTTTGACGTCAGTGGATTTAAATGTGTCATAAACTGAATGAATAGGGTTCTAGATAGGTTCCTTACAAATGAATCCTTTCATTTTTAAAGGAATTTAAACAGGTTTGGTGTGTTTTTAGTTTAAATGAAACGATCAGCGTCGGACCCCAGACCCTCTACCCTCTACCCTTTACCCTCTACCCTTTACCCTGTACCCTCTACCCTGTACCCTTTACCCTCTACCCTTTACCCTCTACCCTTTACCCTCTACCCTGTACCCTTTACCCTCTACCCTGTACCCTTTACCCTCTACCCTGTACTCTTTACCCTCTACCCTTTACCCTGTACTCTTTACCCTCTACCCTTTACCCTCTACCCTTTACCCTCTACCCTGTACTCTTTACCCTTTACCCTGTACCCTCTACCCTGTACCCTTTACCCTCTACCCTGTACTCTTTACCCTGTACTCTTTACCCTCTACCCTTTACCCTTTACCCTTTACCCTCTACCCTTTACCCTCTACCCTTTACCCTCTACCCTTTACCCTCTACCCTTTACCCTTTACCCTCTACCCTTTACCCTCTACCCTTTACCCTCTACCCTGTACCCTTTACCCTCTACCCTTTACCCTCTACCCTGTACTCTTTACCCTGTACTCTTTACCCTCTACCCTTTACCCTCTACCCTGTACCCTTTACCCTCTACCCTTTACCCTCTACCCTGTACTCTTTACCCTGTACTCTTTACCCTCTACCCTTTACCCTGTACCCTTTACCCTTTACCCTTTACCCTCTACCCTTTACCCTCTACCCTTTACCCTCTACCCTTTACCCTCTACCCTTTACCCTCTACCCTTTACCCTCTACCCTCTACCCTCTACCCTTTACCCTCTGTCTGAGCAGCTGCGTGGTCTTCTCCTGCTGAGGCTCCAGATCCTCCTGAGCCTGAAGGAACCGGGCCACGGAGAACTGTTTCCTGTAGAACGGACTGAACTTAGCCAGCTCCGCCTCGGCCTGACCTGCACACACACAACACACACATGAACACACAACACACACATGAACACACAACACACACATAAACACATACAACACACACATAAACACACAACACACACATAAACACACAATGCACATAAACACACAACACACACATAAACACACAACACACACATAAACACATACAACACACACATAAACACACAACACACACATAAACACACAATGCACATAAACACACAACACACACATAAACACACAACACACACATAAACACACAACACACACATAAACACACAACACACACAACACACACATAAACACACAACACACACATAAACACACAACACACACAACACACATAAACACACACATAAACACACACATAAACACACAACACACACATGAACACACAACACACACATAAACACATACAACACACACATAAACACACAACACACACATAAACACACAATGCACATAAACACACAACACACACATAAACACACAACACACACATAAACACACAACACACACATAAACACACAACACACACAACACACATAAACACACACATAAACACACAATACACATAAAAACACACACATAAACACACAACACACACATAAACACACAACACACACATAAACACACACACAATACACACATAAACACACAACACACACATAAACACACAACACACACATAAACACACACATAAACACACAACACACACATAAACACACACACAATACACACATAAACACACACACAATACACACATAAACACACAACACACACATAAACACACAACACACACACATAACACACAACACACACATAAACACACAACACACAACACACATAAACACACATAAACACACAACACATATACACACACACATAAACACACAACACACACATAAACACACAACACACACATAAACACACACACAATACACACATAAACACACAACACACACATAAACACACAACACACACATAAACACACACATAAACACACAACACACACATAAACACACAACACACATAAACACACACATAAACACACAACACACACATAAACACACAACACACACATAAACACACAACACACATAAACACACAACACACACATAAACACACAACACACACATAAACACACACAATACACATAAACACACAACACACACATAAACACACAATGCACATAAACACACAACACACACATAAACACACAACACACACATAAACACACAACACACACATAAACACACACACAATACACACATAAACACACAACACACACATAAACACACAACACACACATAAACACACAACACACACATAAACACACAACACACACATAAACACACAACACACACATAAACACACAACACACATAAACACACACATAAACACACAATACACACATAAACACACAACACACAATTTTCAAAGTAAAAGCTCAGAAAGGGTTGGCTCCAGTTTCACTTCCTGAACATGATGTGAATAAACGCAGGTCAGATTCAGAGACAAAGCAAACAGGACTCAGTCACGTCTGAGGTAGTTCGATCGTTTACTAGTTTATGATTCCTGTTGATTATTGATTGACTGTGACCTGGAACAGTGCAGTACCCGACCCGTCCACCAGGGGGCTGTTCCTGCGGTTGGAGCTTATTCAAATGAAGGAGCTCATGTGGAGTTTATGCAAAACTGTTTCTGCTGCAGTTGGAGGTAAATGTGGAGGGTGGTGCGTTCAGGGACTCGTAAAGCTGTCAGAGCTGCTGCAGTGAAACTGTGGGGAATGTGAGCAATGTTGAGTTTAAGACCGGACCGACCTGCTCCTCTGCTTCTACGACAGCGACGTGGAGCAGCGGAGTCACTCTGAGTCTGTGGTGTTGTACTGAAAACTGTACAAGACTGATTTATTACTGTCAGGACTGCACAAAATCAGAAAATAATAGAATTAGGGGGTCTCTGAGGGTCTGTGGGGGTCTGTGAGGGTCTGTGAGGGTCTGTGAGGGTCTGTGGGGGTCTGT
>CM072151.1:323770-359111 GCA_036850595.1 Rhyacichthys aspro | reverse complement strand
TCAGACCTGGTTTAGACCTGGTTTAGTCCTGGTTTAGTCCTGGTTTAGTCCTGGTTTAGACCTGGTTTAGAACTGGTTTAGACCTGGTTTAGTCCTGGTTTAGTCCTGGTTTAGACCTGGTTTAGTCCTGGTTTAGTCCTGGTTTAGACCTGGTTTAGACCTGGTTTACACCTGGTTTAGTCCTGGTTTAGTCCTGGTTTAGACCTGGTTCAGTCCTGGTTTAGACCTGGTTTAGACCTGGTTTAGTCCTGGTTTAGTCCTGGTTTAGTCCTGGTTTAGACCTGGTTTAGACCTGGTTTAGTCCTGGTTTAGTCCTGGTTTAGTCCTGGTTTAGACCTGGTTTAGACCTGGTTTAGTCCTGGTTTAGTCCTGGTTTAGACCTGGTTTAGACCTGGTTTAGTCCTGGTTTAGACCTGGTTTAGACCTGGTTTAGTCCTGGTTTAGTCCTGGTTTAGACCTGGTTTAGACCTGGTTTAGACCTGGTTTAGTCCTGGTTTAGTCCTGGTTTAGACCTGGTTTAGTCCTGGTTTAGACCTGGTTTAGACCTGGTTTAGTCCTGGTTTAGACCTGGTTTAGACCTGGTTTAGTCCTGGTTTAGTCCTGGTTTAGACCTGGTTTAGACCTGGTTTAGTCCTGGTTTAGTCCTGGTTTAGACCTGGTTTAGTCCTGGTTTAGACCTGGTTTAGACCTGGTTTAGTCCTGGTTTAGACCTGGTTTAGACCTGGTTTAGTCCTGGTTTAGACCTGGTTTAGACCTGGTTTAGTCCTGGTTTAGACCTGGTTTAGACCTGGTTTAGTCCTGGTTTAGTCCTGGTTTAGACCTGGTTTAGACCTGGTTTAGTCCTGGTTTAGACCTGGTTTAGACCTGGTTTAGTCCTGGTTTAGACCTGGTTTAGTCCTGGTTTAGTCCTGGTTTAGACCTGGTTTAGTCCTGGTTTAGTCCTGGTTTAGACCTGGTTTAGTCCTGGTTTAGACCTGGTTTAGTCCTGGTTTAGACCTGGTTTAGTCCTGGTTTAGACCTGGTTTAGTCCTGGTTTAGTCCTGGTTTAGACCTGGTTTAGTCCTGGTTTAGTCCTGGTTTAGTCCTGGTTTAGACCTGGTTTAGTCCTGGTTTAGTCCTAGTTTAGTCCTGGTTTAGACCTGGTTTAGTCCTAGTTTAGTCCTAGTTTAGACCTGGTTTAGTCCTAGTTTAGACCTGGTTTAGTCCTAGTTTAGACCTGGTTTAGTCCTAGTTTAGTCCTAGTTTAGACCTGGTTTAGTCCTAGTTTAGACCTGGTTTAGACCTGGTTTAGTCCTGGTTTCAAACAAACACAACCAAAGTTCACACAAAGCATTTATTTTTTTGTAAAAAGCAGAAAATATTACGATAAAAACAGGTACAAGACTGTCTTGAACCATGGTCCAGTTCAACAGGGACTAGGTTTAAAAAGAAAAACACAGACAACAGTAACAATCTTATAAAGAATAAATAAAATATTATAGAGAAGTTTGTCAAATCAGTGCAGACTTCAGACCTGGTCCAGACCTGTTCCAGACCCAGCCCAGACCTGGTCCAGACCCAGCCCAGACCCGGCCCAGACCCAGCCCAGACCCGGTCCATACCTGGCCCAGACCCGGTCCAGACCCGGTCTAGACCTGGTCTTGACCTGGTTTTGTGCAGGTGGGGCTGCTGTATTTGGTGAGCACAGACTTGAATTGGGTTAAACTGGCGTCGGTTCTGACTCCAGTCGGGTCGAAGTGGGTCCGACTCACTCTGAACCCGGCCTCCGTCAGGTACTGCAGGAACTTATTCAACCTGGAACACACCAAGACCTGGTTAGACCTGGTTAGACCTGGTTAGACCTGGTTAGACCGGGTTAGACCTGGTTCAGGTACTTATTGGCTTCGTAATTTCCACTTATTTCACTTACATCAACAAATTATTTTAAAAAAAGAGAAATTTGTCTTCTTTAAATAAACGTGACTTTCAGATCCGTGTGATTTTCAGAATTTGAATGAACGTCTCTAAAATCCCAGGAACTCTGTCTGAGAGCCGCAGAAACATGTTTTCAAATCATCTTTTGTCGCTCAGTTTTGATCTGGACCATGTAAAGCTTATCCAGGCGTTCAGCAGCGTCTCCTGAGGCTCACACAGGAAACTGTTTTCAGACGTGTGGAAACCAGCGTCACACCAACAGTTTTCACTGAGTCCCACTGTTTTTAATGGTTTTACTGCTTGGTTTTAATCATGTTCAAGTAACTGGGACGTACTTGGGCATGTTCATTCCTCTGATGCTGTGGCGGTGGATGCTGTAGTAAAACGCAGGATGCTCCAGAGACGAGTCCGGCTTCAGCTTCTTCATCACGTTTCCTCCATCTTCTCCACTTTTCCTCTTCCCTGCGACAAAAACAGACTTTTAGAGAAGAACTGGCAATGTATTGAATAGTTTTATGAAAAAACAAAGTGGAACCAGGACCAAACCTAAACTAAAGACCGGTCTCACCTGAAGAGTCTGATCCAGATTCATCTCCAGTCTGAAGAGTTTTAATGACGACGCCACACTCCACTGAAAAATATTAGAATCAACAATTAAAACTCAGTTGAATTTGAGCAGTTTTAATTGGATTTGAGCAGGTTTTAATTGGATTTGAGCAGGTTTTAATTGGATTTGAGCAGGTTCTAGTTGGATTAGAACAGGTCTTACCCTGGCTGCTGAGGGCGGGGGTCTTCAGGGGGGTACACTCAGACTCACAGAGCAGGGTCTTGACCAAAGGCTGAATGTCCTCCATCGAGTGACGGACTGCAGCGTTTAACATCCTCCTGAGGAACCCAGTGTTGAACAGAGAACCGCACCTGCACAGAACCAGAACCAGAACCGGGTTTACACCTACGCAGAACCAGAACCAGAACCGGGTTTACACCTGCGCAGAACCAGAACCAGAACCGGGTTTACACCTACGCAGAACCAGAACCAGAACCGGGTTTACACCTGCGCAGAACCAGAACCAGAACCGGGTTTACACCTGCGCAGAACCAGAACCAGAACCAGAACCAGAACCGGGTTTACACCTGCGCAGAACCAGAACCGGGTTTACACCTGCACAGAACCAGAACCAGAACCGGGTTTACACCTGCGCAGAACCAGAACCAGAACCGGGTTTACACCTACGCAGAACCAGAACCAGAACCAGAACCAGAACCGGGTTTACACCTGCGCAGAACCAGAACCAGAACCAGAACCGGGTTTACACCTACGCAGAACCAGAACCAGAACCAGAACCGGAACCGGGTTTACACCTGCGCAGAACCAGAACCAGAACCGGGTTTACACCTACGCAGAACCAGAACCAGAACCAGAACCAGAACCGGGTTTACACCTGCGCAGAACCAGAACCAGAACCAGAACCGGGTTTACACCTGCGCAGAACCAGAACCAGAACCAGAACCGGGTTTACACCTGCACAGAACCAGAACCAGAACCAGAACCAGAACCGGGTTTACACCTACGCAGAACCAGAACCAGAACCGGGTTTACACCTGCGCAGAACCAGAACCAGAACCAGAACCGGGTTTACACCTACGCAGAACCAGAACCAGAACCAGAACCGGGTTTACACCTGCACAGAACCAGAACCAGAACCGGGTTTACACCTACGCAGAACCAGAACCAGAACCGGGTTTACACCTGCGCAGAACCAGAACCAGAACCAGAACCGGGTTTACACCTACGCAGAACCAGAACCAGAACCAGAACCGGGTTTACACCTGCGCAGAACCAGAACCAGAACCAGAACCAGAGACGGTCCTGATGGTGAGCTCTTCTCCTGAAGCTCTTCTCTCTTTTTGGTTTAGTTTTAGAAACATAGTCTTGTTGAAAAGTGAAAGTTGAAAATACTTGATAAATACATTACACCATCTCTGTCGTGTCTTTAAGTTTAAAGTTTAAAGTATAAGCTACTGGACTTTCTAAATGTATTGAACACATTCAGATGAAGACACACTGAATAAAGACTGAATAAATAGAGAAAGTGTTACAGAGGACTGTTTTACCAGAGCGGCCCGAGCTGGACGGCGGTCTTCCCCGGTAAACTCCCGTGACAGGAACAGGGCAGAGTGTCTGGAACGGAGGGGACAGGTCACAGATTTATGTTTAACACCAGAGGTTCAGTCCGGTCTACGTCGGGTCCAGGTCTGAACCCACCGTCCACCATGTTCCCGTGCTTCAGGAACAGCCGCTCCTCGCACCACTGACAGTGCACCAGTCTGCGCAGCTTCTTCACGGACTCGTCGGCCTGAGCGGGACCCTTCAGGACGCGGACCACCACCAGCACGAAGTGGTCCAGGGCCACGGCCAGCAGCACCTCCAGGCCTTTGTTAGAGCGCGCCGCCGCCCTGAAACCCACCGGGTTAGGGTTAGTAGCTGGACGCCACTCTCCTCCAACAGCAGCAGCTTTATTAAAAAATAAACTTTATATAGGACTCTACTATAGTAGCCCTCTTTTATTTTACGTTTTTGATTGTACAGTGTTGTTGGTCGCTGACCCGGGGTTTACCCGTCGCTGACCCGGGGTTTACCCGTCGCTGACCCGGGGTTTACCCGTCGCTGACCCGGGGTTTACCCGTCGCTGACCCGAGGTTTACCCGGGTCAGCCCCGGGGTTTACCCAGGGCTGACCCGGTGCTGACCCGAGGTTTACCCGGGTCAGCCCCGAGGTTTACCCAGGGCTGACCCGGGGTTTACCCCTACCTGGCGGCGGTGGCCACGAGCGTGCGTGCAGCCAGCTCTCGGTAGTACTCGGTGCGGACGATGCTGCAGCCGTAGTGACGCAGCGTGACGTTCGGGGTCTTGGCGTACAGCGAGCCTGTGTCTGTGGACGTCACCGACACGATGCCCAGGTTTCGGACGCTCCTGAAGGCGGCGTCCAGGTAGTTGACGGAGGTCCCGAACGGGTCCAGGTGACTGTGGACAGGGCAGGGTTCAGGGATTTCACCGAAACAGTCCAACAAAAAAGGCTCAGAAAAAGTGAATGAAAAATATATTTTTATCATTTACAATGAAATAGTTCATTTTCTGTTTTGAAGTCGACTAAACTAAAACTAGTTCAAATCCAAATTAAACCTCTTCAAGTCCAGCTAAAACCTGTTCGAATCCATCTAAAACCTGTTCGAATCCATCTAAAACCTGTTTGAATCCATCTGTTCTGATCCAGCTGACCCACATGTAGTCGAAGGGCCGCAGGTGCATGATGACGTTGGCGTCCATCTTGTTGACCTCGACGGCGCTGACGTAGGCCTCAGACCCGGGTCCGGCCTCAGAGCCGCCCCACGGAGCCACACGGATCTGGTTGAGCTCACAGTTCTCGCGGATCATGTTCACACAGGCCTCGCTGATGTCGGTGATGGTGACTTTAACGGCGCCACGTAAGTGTTTGGCCCACTGCAGCCCCATGATGCCTGCAGACAAAACCCAGGGCACAACGGGGTTTGAACCAGAGCAGCTTCTAGTGGTCATCAGGGGAATTACACTTTAAACCAGGACTAAACCAGGACTACAGCAGGACTAAACCAGGTCTAAACCAGGACTAAACCAGGACTAAACCTGGACTACAGCAGGACTAAACCAGGACTAAACCAGGACTAAACCAGGACTAAACCAGGACTAAACCAGGACTAAACCAGGTCTAAACCAGGACTAAACCAGGACTAAACCAGGACTAAACCAGGACTACAGCAGGACTAAACCAGGACTAAACCAGGACTAAACCAGGACTAAACCAGGACTAAACCAGGACTACAGCAGGACTAAACCAGGACTAAACCAGGACTACAGCAGGACTAAACCAGGACTAAACCAGGACTACAGCAGGACAGACTCTGACCTGTGGCTCCAAAAGCGTCGAGACACTCCACTGGACTTCTCTCTTCGGCCAAAACGGCCAACGAACAGAAAACCAGCTGCCTGTGAACATCAGACCCACAAAGACCGGAGTGAGACCGGAGTGAGACCGGAGTGAGTCCAGAGTGAGTCCAGAGTGAGTCTAGAGTGAGTCCAGTGTGAGACCAGAGTGAGACCAGAGTGAGTCCAGAGTGAGTCCAGAGTGAGTCCAGAGTGAGTCCAGAGTGAGTCCAGAGTGAGTCCAGAGTGAGACCAGAGTGAGTCCAGAGTAAGAAACCAGAGTGAGACCGGAGTGAGACCGGAGTGAGACCAGAGTGAGACCAGAGTGAGACCAGAGTGAGACCGGAGTGAGTCCAGAGTGAGTCCAGAGTGAGTCCAGAGTGAGTCCAGAGTGAGACCAGAGTGAGTCCAGAGTGAGTCCAGAGTGAGACCAGAGTGAGTCCAGAGTGAGTCCAGAGTGAGACCAGAGTGAGACCAGAGTGAGACCAGAGTGAGACCAGAGTGAGTCCAGAGTGAGTCCAGAGTGAGACCAGAGTGAGTCCAGAGTGAGACCAGAGTGAGTCCAGAGTGAGACCAGAGTGAGACCAGAGTGAGTCCAGAGTGAGTCCAGAGTGAGACCAGAGTGAGACCAGAGTGAGACCAGAGTGAGTCCAGAGTGAGTCCAGAGTGAGTCCAGAGTGAGACCAGAGTGAGTCCAGAGTGAGACCAGAGTGAGTCCAGAGTGAGACCAGAGTGAGACCAGAGTGAGTCCAGAGTGAGTCCAGAGTGAGACCAGAGTGAGTCCAGAGTGAGTCCAGAGTGAGTCCAGAGTGAGTCCAGAGTGAGTCCAGAGTGAGACCAGAGTGAGTCCAGAGTGAGACCAGAGTGAGTCCAGAGTGAGTCCAGAGTGAGTCCAGAGTGAGTCCAGAGTGAGACCAGAGTGAGTCCAGAGTGAGACCAGAGTGAGTCCAGAGTGAGACCAGAGTGAGACCAGAGTGAGTCCAGAGTGAGTCCAGAGTGAGACCAGAGTGAGTCCAGAGTGAGTCCAGAGTGAGTCCAGAGTGAGTCCAGAGTGAGACCAGAGTGAGTCCAGAGTGAGTCCACAGTGAGACCAGAGTGAGTCCAGAGTGAGTCCACAGTGAGTCCACAGTGAGTCCAGAGTGAGTGAGAGCGCCACCTGTTGGTCTTCATCTTCCTGTTGAAGTAGGTGTCACTCTTCTGAGGCGTGCAGTGGTTCAGCAGCAGCTGGACGTTGGTCCCCAGCTCCTTCAGGATCTCCAGAGTCTGACCTGAGGACGCTGCACAGGTAATCCATAATCAATAATCACATTTATCAACACACCTGACCTGAGGAGGCTGGGATCAAACCAACAATAAGTTCAGAATAATCAAAAACATTCACCCAAACTCTGCTGTAAACTGGACACATTTATTCACACGTAATATCTGTCTGAACCAAAATAAAAAAGTGACTTGAACCTAAATAAAAATAAAGTCTGGGTTAAACCTACAAAAACATATTGAAATCTGTTTATAACCAGGTCCAGTCTGGTCCTGGTTCTGGTCCAGTCTGGTTCTGGTCCAGTCTGGTCCTGGTTCTGGTCTAGTCTAGTCCTGGCTCTGGTCCAGTCTGGTCCTGGTTCTGGTCCAGTCTGGTCCTGGCTCTGGTCCAGTCTGGTCCCGGTCCAGTCTGGTCCTGGTCCAGTCTGGTCCTGGCTCTGGTCCAGTCTGGTCCTGGTTCTGGTCTAGTCTAGTCCTGGCTCTGGTCCAGTCTGGTCCTGGTGCTGGTCTAGTCTGGTCCTGGTTCTGGTCCAGTCTGGTCCTGGCTCTGGTCCAGTCTGGTCCCGGTCCAGTCTGGTCCTGGTCCAGTCTGGTCCTGGTTCTGGTCCAGTCTGGTCCTGGTCCAGTCTGGTCCTGGTCCAGTCTGGTCCTGGTCCAGTCTGGTCCTGGTTCTGGTCCAGTCTGGTCCTGGTCCAGTCTGGTCCTGGTTCTGGTCCAGTCTGGTCCTGGTCCAGTCTGGTCCTGGTTCTGGTCCAGTCTGGTCCTGGTCTAGTCTGGTCCTGGTCCTGGTCTAGTCTGGTCCTGGTTCTGGTCCAGTCTGGTCCTGGCTCTGGTCCAGTCTGGTCCCGGTCCGTACCTGGTTCCTGGTCCTGGCTCTGGCTCAGGTCCGAGCTGTAGCTGGCCTCGGTCTCTCCTTTGTTCGTGTGGCGTTTGAGGTGACTGATCATGTCGGTTTTTCTGGCGATGGTCACGGAGCAGACCACACAGTGATAATGAGCCACGTGTCGCACCGAAGACTGGAATATATCAGGAGAGAATACTGATAAAACCTGTTCAAGTCCAACAAATCCTGCTGAAATCCACCTAAAACCTGCTGAAATCCACCTAAAACCTGCTCAAATCCAACCCACACTTTTTTTAGGCCTGTTCATGATGAAAACATGACAGACCTGGTCAGAGCCGAGGCTGGGCTTCAGGTTTCGACAGGGCAGGTGACAGATGCACATCCTCTGACCTGAAAACACACATCACAAACAGTTCATTATCGTCCGACCCCAACTGAACCCGCCCCTGACCCCTGAACCCGCCCCTGACCCCTGAACCCGCCCCTGACCCCTGAACCCGCCCCTGACCCCTGAACCTGCCCCTGACCCCTGAACCCGCCCCTGACCCCTGAACCCGCCCCTGACCCCTGAACCCGCCCCTAACCCCTGAACCCGCCCCTGACCCCTGAACCCGCCCCTGACCCCTGAACCTGACCCCTGAACCTGCCCCTGACCCCTGACCCTGCCCCTGACCCCTGAACCCGCCCCCGACCCAGAGCCTCACCTTCGAACTCCACATAGACCTTCCAGTGCAGGTTCTGCAGGTGTCGCCTCAGTTTGTGGCTGTAACAGGCTTTAAACTTCTCCTCAGGACAAAGAGGGCATGACTTACGCCCGGCTGAAGACCCCACAGTAGATCACAGAGGAACCCACAGAGGAACCCACAGGAGATCACAGAGGAGACCACAGAGGAGACCACAGGAGATCACAGAGGAGACCACAGAGGAGACCACAGAGGGGATCACAGAGGAGACCACAGAGGAGACCACAGGAGATCACAGAGGAACCCACAGGAGACCACAGAGGAGATCACAGAGGAGATCACAGAGGAGATCACAGAGGAACCCACAGAGGAGATCACAGAGGAGATCACAGAGGAGATCACAGAGGAGACCACAGGAGATCACAGAGGAGACCACAGAGGAGACCACAGAGGAGATCACAGAGGAGATCACAGAGGAGACCACAGGAGATCACAGAGGAGACCACAGGAGACCACAGAGGAGACCACAGAGGAGATCACAGAGGAGACCACAGAGGAGATCACAGAGGAGACCACAGGAGATCACAGAGGAGACCACAGGAGACCACAGAGGAGACCACAGAGGAGATCACAGAGGAGACCACAGGAGATCACAGAGGAACCCACAGGAGATCACAGAGGAGATCACAGAGGAGATCACAGAGGAGACCACAGAGGAGATCACAGGAGATCACAGAGGAACACACAGAGGAGACCACAGAGGAGACCACAGAGGAACACACAGAGGAGACCACAGAGGAGACCACAGAGGAGATCACAGAGGAGATCACAGAGGAGATCACAGAGGAGTTCACAGAGGAGATCACAGAGGAGATCACAGAGGAGACCACAGGAGATCACAGAGGAGATCACAGAGGAGATCACAGAGGAGATCACAGAGGAGATCACAGAGGAGTTCACAGAGGAGATCACAGAGGAGATCACAGAGGAGACCACAGGAGATCACAGAGGAGATCACAGAGGAGATCACAGAGGAGATCACAGAGGAGATCACAGAGGAGACCACAGGAGACCACAGGAGATCACAGAGGAGACCACAGAGGAACACACAGAGGAGACCACAGAGGAGACCACAGAGGAACCCACAGAGGAGACCACAGGAGATCACAGAGGAGACCACAGAGGAACCCACAGAGGAGACCACAGAGGAGATCACAGAGGAGACCACAGGAGATCACAGAGGAGACCACAGAGGAGACCACAGGAGACCACAGAGGAGATCACAGAGGAGATCACAGAGGAGATCACAGAGGAGACCACAGAGGAACCCACAGAGGAGATCACAGAGGAGATCACAGAGGAGACCACAGAGGAGACCACAGGAGACCACAGGAGACCACAGAGGAACCCACAGAGGAGACCACAGAGGAACCCACAGAGGAGCAGAAGATGGAAGAGAGTGATTAAATGTGAAATATCCAAAGTTAAATCTTCCATAACAGCCATATAAACCATAAAAACAATAGAAACCATATAAAACGAATGATTACTGGTTTAGTGGCAGCTTTAATGCCAGTTTAATTATAGGACGAGGTCAGAGTCATATTTACCTCCGTTCAGGTCGACCAGAGACTCCAGTCCCTCCAGTTTGCTCTGGATCGAGATGTGTCTCTCTGTCACAAACAGAAGGCGTTTCTTTATTAGAAGATGTTTACAGGAGAGCTGCTTCTCCCTGAGGTTTACTCCTGGGTGTATTTATTGTGCTCAGACCTGTGGAGGTGGTGGTGGAGGGCTTGCTGTCGCTGTCAGACCCACTCTCATGTTTCACGTTTTCAGTCTGGTTTCCCTTCGACGACACTCCTCCTGCTGCTTCTCCAGACGCTGCTCTGACAGAAGCAAGAATCAGCTCAGAGCCGAGAGACGAGAAACAACGAGAAACAACGAGAAACAACGAGAAACAACGAGAAACAACGAGAAACGACGAGAAACGACGAGAAACGACGAGAAACAACGAGAAACTGAAGCCTCTCCAACGTCCCTTTAACTCTGAAGGAAACGGAGGAGCATCTGCATAATATATGTCCATATTATGATCTGAAACCTTGTCCGTTAAAGATATGCTCATGTATTTATATTTCAGTGCAGCCATTTGCATGTGGCTTTTGTATCATCATGAATAGATCTAAAGTGAGTTGAGTTCAGTTTTAATACAGTTTAAGTGCTTTTTGTTGGACTTGAACAGGTCTAGGGCAGTTTTAGTTTGATTTTTAACAAACTTTATGGTGTTTAAGTTGGTCTTTTAAAGGTTTTCATTGGTTTTAGTTGGACTTTAACAGGTTCTAAATGGTTTCAGTTTGACATTAATAGATTTTAACTGATTTTAATTGCCTCTGAAGCTGTAGTTGGTTTTATTTGAATAAATACAAATGATGTATGATCAAAATGAACTCTCTCTGGTGGAGGATAACGGGGCTGCGTCACAAAAAAAAAAAAAAGTGCAGCTCGGGTTATTTTTAATTTCAGTCTAAAAAAAATTAAACTTCGGATGGTCCCTGAGTACCACCAGCGGGACTAGTCCCACAGTTTGAGAACCACTGCCCTATAATGTATGTATAACCTATGATCTGTTGATGTTTGGCCTGTGACAAAGGGCTGTGGGTCCTATTGTGCAGCTCCGCGGAGAGGCCTGGCCCATAGTAAAGCACTCTCTGTTTCCCGCTAATCCCCGACTTTATCTGAGCACAAACTGCTTTTAAACATAAATACTAATCTCTTTTTATTCCGAGCCTCCATTTGGTTATATCTTTACTCGCTTTATTCCATGATTTCCCACTGTTTTGGTCCTGTGGCGGAGCTCCGCGGTGAGGCCCTGCTTCAGTTTGAACGTTAAAAACCTTGAATAACGTCGCTTATTTCCGGGACCGCGCTGTTAAACCGTGGAGTATATTTTACGTAGCGTGTCACGGACTGAAAACGGGAGCTCTATCCGTGGAACAGAGCCGCTTACTCACGTTTAATATCGTCCCCCGTAAACCGAGCCTCTGCTGCGTCCGCCATTACGCTGCAGTGACGCACAGCCAGCGCTCTGACGTCAGACGTTACGTACAGATCGTACAACAGAGCGCCAACGGTCGGATTAAAAAAACATAAATAAATGAATAAATAAATTAGTTTGAAATGTAAAATCTTTTAAATTGATTTAATACAGTTTTGAAATGGAGTAGTTCTACAAAAGACTTTCAAAATCTCAATTGATAGACCTCTATGATTTCTTAAGGTCTGTTTTTGTTTTGTTTTTTTTGTTTTTTTGTTTTTTTACATGCATTACTAAGTAAAAACATACGATAAAGGACTTCTTTTTGTTTCCAGAGTCATCTTCCTCTTCAAATCTGAACGAGGCCTGGGAAAGTTTCCTTTTCCTCAAAAACGAAACTTAGAGCTGCTTTTGTTTCGTTTCTGCTGCAGCCACTGGTTCGTACAGGCTCCGAGGACTTAGGACGAAAACACAGCGTCAGACGGACTTTAAACTGAACCAGTTCACGGATTTATTACATATAACAAGTCCAGACCGAGGAGACACTGAGGAGACACTGAGGAGACACCGAGGAGACAGGACAGAGTGAGGACAGAGTGAGGACAGAGTGAGGATGAGGTGAGTAAATGCAGCTTTAAAACACCTGGGCCTTTCTGTGCTAACATCTGAAAATGTTTCTGGTCCGTGAGTAAAGCTGACAAATGAAAATGATTTTTTTTTTTAATTAATTGGAATATATAATAAGAATTATTTAATGAACTATGTATGGGCCACTTTTAGACCTAATGTTTTCATTTAGAATGGATAAGTTCTATAAAATAATCAGTATTAAGAGCCTATTGTGTTTGAGGCTTATATCAAATATTTACAGGTTATTCTCCTGAAAGAAACTCTTTCAGAAAGTGACTTTTGACATTTTAACAAGTCAGAGGAAATCATTACATTCCATTAAATCTGTTTTATTAAAAAAGTATGTTTAAATATACCTTATGGGTTTTTTTAAATTATTTTACAAAAACTCAGACACAGCTGTGACTGAAAGTAGCCTGTTAATGAAAAGTGTTAATAAAGGTATCAAAAATATATTGTTGTCAGAGTGATATTGTGATGGAAACGACATGTGCCCAACTTTTTCTACAAAAAGGGCATTTCTCTCTGTTCACACAAGGATGTTCTGCCAATTTAGAAAATGAGCACATACTGTATGTTTGCTATGGGCTGCAGAGACATCCAGCGACCTCCAGGGGTCCCTCCAGGGGTACCTCCAGGGGTCCCTCTTAGGGTCTCTCCAGGGGTCTCTCCAGGGGTCTCTCCAGGGGTCCCTCCAGGGGTCCCTCCTGGGGTCCCTCCAGGGGTCCCTCCTGGGGTCCCTCCAGGGGTCCCTCTTAGGGTCCCTCCAGGGGTCCCTCCTGGGGTCCCTCCTGGGGTCCCTCTTAGGGTCTCTCCAGGGGTCTCTCCAGGGGTCCCTCCAGGGGTCCCTCCAGGGGTCCCTCCTGGGGTCCCTCCTGGGGTCCCTCCTGGGGTCCCTCCAGGGGTCCCTCTTAGGGTCCCTCCAGGGGTCCCTCCTGGGGTCCCTCCTGGGGTCCCTCTTAGGGTCTCTCCAGGGGTCCCTCCAGGGGTCCCTCCTGGGGTCCCTCCAGGGGTCCCTCCTGGGGTCCCTCCTGGGGTCCCTCCTGGGGTCCCTCCAGGGGACTCTTCTAGGGCCCAAATGGAAGTATTTTGGCCTAACATCATGTGGAACACCTGAACCATGTGAACCATGACAAGGTTTGAGGAGGGTCATTTTAAGAAGTATTTGTTTGAGAAATGATTTGTTGTATTTTTTTGCTGTAAAGTCACTTTTTCCACGTTAATTACATGTAGAAAAGTGATTTAATTGTTTTAACTTTATTGTGCTGTTGTTTTTGTTCTTTAGTGACGATTCGTCCAGAGCAGAGTCCAGACTGAGGGCCCTGCAGTGCCACTTCACCTGGGACCTGGATAAAAGTAGATCTAAACTCCTCCGAATCAAGGACAAGCTCATAGACATCGGCCCCGAGGACAGTAACGTGTGGCTGGGTCACATTTACAACCTGCAGGGCTTCATCCGGTACAAGCTTGGCCTCTCTGAAGACGCCCTGCGCTTCTTTAACGAAGCTACAGAGGCCTTTGCCCGGATCAGAAGCTGCCCTGAAGGGCCCTGGCTGGAGGTGAACTATGGAAACCTGGCCTGGCTGCACCATGAACTGGGGCAACAGGCAGAAAGTGAGGCGTACCTGTCCAAACTAGAAGCACTCATGAAAGAGCACCCTGCTCCACTGAAGGACGAGCTTCATCCAGAGGTTTACGCAGAAAAGGCCTGGTCTCTGATGAAGTTTAGCAATGACCAGAAGCTACTGGCTGTGGATTTATTTGAGAAGGCCATTGAGATGCAGCCAGACCGAGCGGAGTGGCGCACCTCCCAGGTGTTGGCTTTAGTAAGTGCTCATAAACACAGTAGAACAGGAGTTGAAGATGATATCCTCAAAAAAATGAAAATGGCCCAAGAACTAGATCCTGAGAACCTGTACCTGGCTGCTGAGTGCCTGAACCAGAGAGCCAAGAAAGGAGACAATATGGAGGATGAGGCGTCCGAACTGATCACAAAGATCCTGGAGAACCCTGCCAGCAGCTACTGTGGAATAAAGATTCTTTTGAGGATTTTCAGGTTCTTTGTCTCTGAAGATGTGGGTATATATTGGGCAGAAGAAGCTCTGGAAAAACATCCTGAGAGCCGTTTTTTAAAAAGATGCCTTGCACTCTGCTACAAATGGAAGATAGTGTTTCATAAGGATGGTGCCTTAAACCAAAGCCTGGTAAACAAAGCAGTGAGCCTCCTTAAAGAGGTCATTTCTCTTTACCCTGATACTTCTCTTGTAAAGGAGATCGACCTGGCTGATGTTTATGCAAAATCAAATCAAAGTAAGGCTGAGGAGGTTTACCAGAAACTTCTACAAAGAGAAATGGAACCAGCAGACAAACAAATGTTCTTTAACCGTTATGCAAAACATCTACAATTCAATCTGCAGGACACCCACAAATGTATAAAATATCACATGAAGGCTGCACTGATTGATCACGAATCATTTTTTAGGGAAAACAGCATTAAAGCTTTAGAGAGTTTAAAAAAGAGAGGTTGGGAAACTATCCGTGCTGAGATTGAGATGTCTTCACAAAATATAAAACTGGAAGAATTAGAGTGCCACTTCACCTGGGAGATGCATCGCAACGTAGCCATACTCCACTCTGTCAAAAACAGGCTCATAGACATCGGCCCCGAGGACAGTAACGTGTGGCTGGGTCACATTTACAACCTGCAGGGCTTCATCCGGTACAAGCTTGGCCTCTCTGAAGACGCCCTGCGCTTCTTTAACGAAGCTACAGAAGCCTTTGCCCGGATCAGAAGCTGCCCTGAAGGGCCCTGGCTGGAGGTGAACTATGGAAACCTGGCCTGGCTGCACCATGAACTGGGGCAACAGGCAGAAAGTGAGGCATACCTGTCCAAACTAGAAGCACTCATGAAAGAGCACCCTGCTCCACTGAAGGACGAGCTTCATCCAGAGGTTTACGCAGAAAAGGCCTGGTCTCTGATGAAGTTTAGCAATGACAAAAAGCTGTTGGCTGTGGATTTATTTGAGAAGGCCATTGAGATGCAGCCAGACCGAGCGGAGTGGCGCATTGAGCAGGTGGTGGCTTTACTAAATGCTCATAAACACAGTAGAACAGGAGTAGATGATGACATACTTAAAAAAATGAAAATGGCCCAAGAACTAGCTCCAGAGAATATGTTCCTGGCTGCTGAGTACCTGAACCAGCGAGTAAAGAAAGGAGAAAATGTAAAGATTGAGGCGTCTGAACTGGCCACGAGGATCCTGGAGAACCCTGTCAGCAGCTACAGTGGAATAAAGGCTCTTCTGGTGCTCTACAGAAGTGCTCTGTCGGTCGATGCAGCTGTGGATTTGGCAGAGAAAGCTGTGGAGAAACATCCTGAGAGTCGTTATCTGAAACGATGCCTCATAATGTGCTACAAATGGAAGATAGTGTTTCAGAGTGGAAATGTCAGCCAGGATCTGATAGACAAGGCTTCCCTCCAGCTGAAAGAAGTCATCTCTCTGTATCCTGACGATTCTCTTCAGCAGGAGATAGATCTTGCAAACATTTATGGAAAATCAAACCACAGCTTCACTCAAGCGAATCAGATCTATCAAGAACTTCTTCAAAGAGATTTAGAAGAATCATCCAAACAGATGCTCTACAACCACTATGCCAAGTTTATGAGATTTGTGAAACGCGACCGTTACAAATGCATAGAGTATCACATAAAGGCAGCAGAAATACCAATCAAGTCATACTACAGATCAAACAGCATAGAGATTTTACAGAGAATGAGACCAACTACAACCAACTACAGAATGCGTCTACGGATTGAGGAGTTTCTGGATAAGCTCCATGACATTTAATCCTCACTACAGCTGTTTAAGAACACACACAAGAACAGAAGAACAACTAGTGGCCATTTAAATGTTCCAAAACCTTGTGTAGTGGCTTCGAATACAAATACAAACAATCTACCACTAAGTAGAGGCAATTAAAGCAGGGCCAGGCCATAAAGGGGCTTTCTGAACGCCATTTGAAAATGCTATTGTTCTGTAGATGTTACTCAAGCTCCACTAAAGAGCACCCCTCTGTGGATGAGGTTCACAACGAAATCAAGTCAAATTATGAACTTTACTTTATAACTTATACTTTCACATCTGGTTGTCAAGTTTCCCAAGCACTTCTCATGGACAAGCGAGTTCCCAGTGCTCAAAGACTGGTCCCAGATGACCTTCACCCTAATATTAACTGATAGTTGACATAACCATAGATGGAAGTGTTTACTACATGCCCAGGTCAAGTTTCTTACTGAGGGAACGCCTGGTATTTCAGAAAGAGAATGCTGATTATACCACGTAAAGGTGCACCATCAAAGAAGGTAATTACATCTCTGATTTGTCCTATTGTTGTTGCTAAAGTTATACCTGAAAGACTTGACCCTGTGGAGAATGTTTTTGACTAAACCAAGCCAAATTAGTAACTTTTTAATACTTTTATAACCGATTTTTAGGTTTTCCAAGCAGCTTTCAAGGACAAGCAACCTCAAACGGACTGGTCCTAGATGTCCTTTACCCTAATATTAACAGAACTTTTAATATAACTTCAGATTAGATAGATGTTAAAGAAGTGTTTCTAAAATGACCAGGTCATCGTTGCAAAGTTTCCTACTAAGGGAATGTCTGGTGTTTCAGAAAAAGAATCCTGATAACCGCTGAATGAGGTAACGAGGTTTCCAACTTTTTACCAATTTTACAAAAAATTTACCCTTGTGGATAATGTTTAAGACTAAATCAAGTCAAACACATAACGTTTAAATACTTTTATACCCGGAGGTCAGGTTACCCCAGGACCTTTTGAAGAAAAACAAGTGCCAACAGACTTGCACCAGGACTGGTCCCAGATTTCCTTCACCCTTTCCTTTGTAATATTATCAGAACTTCTGATATAACTGTAGATGGAAGTGTTTCTAAAATGTCCCTCATTGCTAACGTGACTGGTGGCCTTCTGCTTTGTGGTTGATATGTGTGGAGGCTGAAGGATCTCTAGTCTCTCCCCAGTGGGTCATATCAGAAGGGAAATAATCAAACAACATACGTGACAATATGGAACAAAAAACACTTAGCATGTAGCACGAGCTAGCGGACCTCCAGCCTAATCTACACAATACAACATGTTAGCTTGTTAGCGTACATTGTAGTCGGAACAAAGCTTTCATTTTTAAAAAGCAATGTTGACATCAATACGTGTAAATGGTTTGATTGAAGATTTTTTTTTCTCTTTCAAAGTGTAGCTTAAGTTGCTGAAAGTAGGCTGGTGTTAATAAGCTTCTGTTTCTGCGTGAGCCTATTCAGTCACACGAAACACAAAAACTATAGGACACAAACAATCTTTTGTCATAGCAGGGTAACAAGGGCACAAGGGTAACTTGAGCACCTGTAATCAATGCATTTGAAAGTCCAGAGTTAATTATATATACATCATTCCAATTCAAAAGCACTAAAATAGTGTTAGCTTTGCATTGACTATATACTATTTCACACAGTCTGTATTAAATCTTTGTCTTTGTTGTGCCACATTGACCTGAGAGTGCTGTGGAAAACGCTGATATATAATAATATACATAACGTCTGTCTAGACTCCCCAAAGAGAGTTGAGATTGGAGAAAATGTAACACGTTCTCATGTTTGCTAGTGTCATAAATGACTGAAACTCTACGTTTACTATGAATGGAACAGTTTAATATTCTATATTTCTTAAATGATTTCTGTGATGCTGCTGCTTTGGTCTGTGGGGTGAAGCTACTGTTAACTGTGGATAATTCTCTATAAATCAGTTTTTGATTTATTGTTGTCATATTTTATTTCATTTGTTCATCCTTTGCTCCTCTAGAGTCTGAGATGTATAACTCATAATGTTTGCTGTAATCTCTGTCACAGTATGTCTAGTGCTCGTCACTTTGTTTGATCTACAAATAAATCTCACAACTAAAAGTTTAAATAACAGTGTGGTAGCTTTTTCATTCAAAGAATAATAGAAATAAACTAAAAAATCTGGTATTTTTTATTTCTTTTGCAAATACTTTACACAGACAGTTGTGCAGCGATAGGAACATCACATAATTGTCCAGGATTAAAAAAAAACAGAGCTGTATCACATTTAGAGACGGATACAAAGGTGTTTTAGCCAAAATGAAACGTACGAAATAGTTTTAACAACAGTAATGAGAGCAGAGGCGTGTCACTCGTGTCACTCGTGTCCTCGCCGACTCTTCTTGTGGCTCTTTTTTGAACTCCTGTGGAAATAAGAGAAAAACGTTTTGAGTTGAGTCAGAAAACGGGACGTGAGGGTTTACTCTGGATTTTACGGACCTCTCGGGGGATTTCGAGTGGCTGCGGTGTCTGTGGCTTCTGTGGTGACCTGAAGAACAACATTATATTAAACTAAATGATCACAGAAAAGGGTTTTAGTCTTGGTTTAGTCCTGGTTTAGACTTGACTTGGTCTACATTCTGTACGGTTTAGATCTAGTCCTGGTTTATTCCTCATTTACACTGGTTTTAGTCTTGGATTAGTCCAGTTTTAGTCCTAAATGTAGTCCTAGTTTAGTCCAGTTTTAGTCCTAAATGTAGTCCAGGTTTTGTCCAGGTTTAGTCCAGTTTTAGTCCTGGTTCTTCACCTGGGGACTTGGACCGGTGTCGTCGGTCTCTGGACCTGCTGCGGTGTCGTCGAGGGCTTTTGCTGCGATGTCTCTCTCTTCGCGGAGACGGACTGAGCACAAACCAAACACACACGTCCAAACTCAGGTATAAACCCAACAGGAAGTGAACAGGAAGTGAACAGGAAGTGAGGGATGCGGGCTTTACCTGCGTCTCTTCGGAGATCGGCTCCTCCTGAAACAACAGACGGTCTTTAGAACCTCACTCGTGTCAATTCAGAGATTATCAGTGTAATAGGTTTTGTGATTTTGCGTTCACCTTCTGGGCGACCTGCTGCGGCGATATCTCGGCGACGGCGATCGGCGAGGTCTGTCGTTGTCACGGTAACCGCGGCGGTGAGGCTCAGGGCTCGGGAGTCTCTCCGGCTGAAAACACACCAACGCATTTAAATACATGTGTCTGATTTTTAGTAAAAAGAAAAGTACAGAGAATACATTAAAACCTGTTCAAATCCATCTAAAGCCTGTTCAAATCCATCTAAAACCTGTTCAAATCCATCTGAAACTCATTCAAATCTAACTAAATCCTGTTCAAATCCAAATACAGCTTGTTTGAACCTGAATAACCTGTTCAAAATCAGAGTTAGGGACAAACTGACGGCTGTGATTTCAATAATAGTGAACCTTGTCGTCTTCGTCATCCTCTTCCTCACTGCTCTCCACTTCGTCCAGATCTTCCTCCAGAGCACTGACCCTGGGCTCCAGCATTTCTGCCTCCTCCAGCACCTGCCGCTTCTGTAAAACCAGACACAGACCGGGTAAAACCAGAGTTAGACTTAGTAGAACCAGAGCAGAGAGTTAGACCTGGTCCAGTCATGGGTTAGTCCCTCTCTAGTCAAGGTTTAGTCCTGTTTTTGACTCTGGTTTTCATGGAGTTTTAGCACAGGATAAATATTGGTTTAATCCTTGTTCAGTCCTGTTTTTAAATCCCATTTAGTCGTGGTCTTAGCCCTATTTTGGAGCTCTATTTATTCCAGTTCTAGTCCCATTCCAGACCTGGTTCCAGTCCAGTTTCAGACCTGGTTCCAGTCCCGTTTCAGACCTGGTTCTAGTCCCGTTTCAGACCTGGTTCTAGTCCCGTTTCAGACCTGGTTCTAGTCCAGTTTCAGACCTGGTTCCAGTCCAGTTTCAGACCTGGTTCTAGTTCAGTTTCAGACCTGGTTCTAGTCCAGTTTCAGACCTGGTTCTAGTCCAGTTTCAGACCTGGTTCCAGTCCAGTTTCAGACCTGGTTCCAGTCCAGTTTCAGACCTGGTTCCAGTCCAGTTTCAGACCTGGTTCCAGTCCAGTTTCAGACCTGGTTCCAGTCCAGTTTCAGACCTGGTTCTAGTCCAGTTTCAGACCTGGTCCAGTTTCAGACCTGTAATCGAGGCAGGATGATGTCACAGACTCTCTCGGCATGCAGCAGTTCGTCAATGAACTCGTCGACGTGCATCAGCTCAAACTCTGCAACAGAAACAGGCCGACGCTACAGTTCTGTTTCAGTACAATACAATAAATATAAAGAATGTACAAATAAAAACGTATCCGTATGTAATTCTAAGACGATTTCCTGGAACTGACCTCCGTTGCGGTTCTGTGTCTTAATTTTGCGGTAGTCGTTGTAAAGGGGCTCCAGATATTTGTAGCAGTCGACGGCCGTTCCTGTTAACCTCATGTACATGGCTCCGAGCAAACGCACATATCTGGAAATGGAAACCCAAGAGAGTTCATAAAGGAAGGTATCTGAGAAGGGAATATTATAGAGGTCTGTCTAAAACCTGTTCAGATCCATCTAGAACCTGCGACGGTTGCGTGGTGAACTCACTTGAAGTCCTCGTTCTTGATGAACTCCACAATGATGTCCTTCTCCGGTTGGATCTGGAGCATCTTCAGAGTCAAACACAGAAACGGAGTGGGTTTAATGTTCCCTCCAAAAACTCCTCCGACAAACTTCAGCTCCATGGCTTTGTCCACCACCAACTCCGCTAAAAACAGAGACGAGAAGTGAGAAACAAATATCACTCTCAGCTGCAGGTCTGCTAAATAATACACATAAACACTGACAACAGCAAAATAAACTCATATTAAATGTACTGCAAGAACAATATTTTCTAAGTATATTTTGTGTTTGATTTGGTTAAACTATACGCAATTAAAGCCTACAAATCTAATGTTTATGGCTTTAAAACTCTGACCCGGATGTAAACTAGCGCGGATTAATAGTTTTTATAACTGTTTTATTTTAGTCCTACAATCAGAACATGTAGCTCAACAGGGATAACCCAAAGCCCAAGCATTACAAACCTAAACTAAAGCTTTAGATTGTGAGCTGAAGTTAGCCGTGATGCTAACGTGCTAATTACCAGTCAATCCGAAGCACTCTTCTTTCCAGTATTTTGACTCATAAATACGCGTCCGGATAATCTTTTCCACCAGATACTGCGGGTTGGTGCCGTGGATGCTGTTCGCGTCCTTTACGGTTCTGTTCGCCATTTTAGACGAGAAAAAATAGGTAAATATATCTAAAGTTAGCTTAGCTTTAGCATGGAATAAGCAGCCAGTTTGTGCTGCGTTACTCCGCCGGAAACGGAAATAGTAATGATAATCTTCAGAATAAAACCGAATTTCAAAAAGGCTGATTTTATTAATTATTGTTGATTACTATTATTAATTAATCTGGATTTTTCTTCTCTGTATTGTTTTATAGTGTTTATGTATTGCATTTATTGTTATAGTTACATTGTTTTACTTCTCACTCTACCATACGTAAGTACTTACAATTTACAGGTTATTTTAATTTAAAAAAAACCCAACAACACTTTAATTACACTGAATTTGACAAAGGTAAAGAAACAACATAAACGTTTTAAAATTTCATTTTAATGTCGAGAAAGTGACGCCATTTTGATTCTGTAATGTGATTGGTCAGTGAGGTCACGCTCAACGGAAGTGACGTTTTTACCGCGGGAAAGAACGTTCGCTTCACTGTGTATCACTCTTGGAAAGTTGAGATTTTACGAGCACATTTTCTCTTCGTTAAAGCTGTTTTTAGAATTAATTCGCTCAAATCGGATTCTGTACAGAGTTAGATCTGATTCCCTGTGGTCATAATCTGTTTTATATTGTTGTTTTGGCTGATTTTTGATCCTGAATCGTGATGAAGTACTTCACCAGACTCAGAGTGCGCAGAGTCTACGAGTGGCGTGGAAAGCCCTTAGGATTCAACAGAAAACTAAAAACACACGAATATGGGTAAGTTTTATTGTTTTACACCTAGACCCCTTCTTATACCTTCACAACTGAGCCAAATAAATGTTTAAACTGCCCTATAACCATTGGCATTGATTTAAATACCAATTGTAGTTCACCTCAAACCTCTTTATATTCATCTAAAACCTGTTGAAATTCATCTAAAACCTGTATAAACCTTTTAAAACTGTATTAAATGTAACTAAAACCGGATTAAATACAACTGCAGTCTCCCTAGTAAATTAAATTCCTGTCTCTCTCTCTCTCTCTCTCTCTCTCTCTCTCATGTTTTGTTCTGAGTTTGTATTTGTTTTGTTCTGAGTTTGTATTTGTTTTGTTCTGAGTTTGTATTTGTTTTGTTCTGAGTTTGTATTTGTTTTGTTCTGAGTTTGTATTTGTTTTGTTCTGAGTTTGTATTTGTTTTGTTCTGAGTTTGTATTTGGTTTGTTCTGAGTTTGTATTTGTTTTGTTCTGAGTTTGTATTTGTTTTGTTCAGAGGCCTGTCGATCCGAGTGGAGGGCCTCCCCAGAGTCACAGAGATCTCCGTGGGGCAGCACATCCTCATCGAAGGAGACGACGATGACAACCCTTACGTCGCCAAAGTCCTGAAACTGTTCGGAGACGGTCCGTGTCCCGCTGTAGCCCTGTGATGTTTATTCATGTGGTTCTGGAGTTGATGTGTTCTGTTGTGGTTCCAGAGAGCGGGAAGCAGAAGAAGGCGGCGGTGCAGTGGTTTGTAAGAGTCTCGGAGATCCCTCTGAACAAACTGAAGCTTCTGGGACGAGAGCCTCATCCTCAGGAGATATTTTACTATGAAGGACGCAACTGTGACGACGAGGTCAACGCTGAGTCCATCGTCAGACCGGTCCAGGTGGGTCTACACTGACAAAACCTGACGAAAACCTGGTCTAAACCGACTAACTCCAGGTCAAATACAAATGAAACCTGTTTAGTTGGGAGCACAGCATTTAGAGATAGGTCTTGGTTGGATTTGAACATGTTTTAGTTAAATTTGAGCAGGTTTTATTTGGATTTGAGCAGATTTCAGTCAGTTGTGAACCTTTTTGAGCTCTGTATTTCCCTCTTGTCCATCTGCAGGTGGTGCACGTGGACGGCGGCGCTCCGTTTCCCGACTGCTCCGACAGAGACACGCTGTTCGTGAAGCTGTCCTGGGATTCCCGGTCGTTCCGAGTCTTCTCCGACCCCAGTGTTGACCACTGTCCTCCTTCTGCTCCGTCCCTGTCTCCGTCTCCTCCCCGCTCGCCTCCCGCTGCCCCTCGCTGCCTGCCCACCCCAGACCCCGCCGTCATGAGGAAGGCCTCGTCCGGTCTGACCCCGAGCACCGCCAGGCCACGCCCACAGGAGGCGGAGTCGCTGCACTCGGCCAATAAGCTGTCGGCGTCCAAATGTCTGAGTGCGAAGAGAAGAGCCTCTGCCTCCAGGACGCCAGGGGTCCGCAAGAAACTGCAGCTGCACAGTGAGTGTTTAATCAGGGGTAGCTGGACCTGAACAGGTTTTAGTTAGTTTAGGTTATAGTTGGATTTGAGCAGGTTATAGTTGGATTTGAGCAGGTTTTAGTTGGATCTCCACAGATTTTAGTTGGATCTGAACAGGTTTCAGCTGGATCTGACCTGGTTTTCGACCCTCAGGTCCAGATGACTCGGACCCGGTCCCCTTAGACCTGGACCGGCTCCTCAGTGAAGACCTGGAGACCGATGGAGTCCTGGCTCAGACCCTGTCACCCCCTCGGCCCCTCCCCTCCCTCGTCCCGCTCCGGAGACACGCCCCCGTCGCCACGGAGATGGCGGCCATTTCCCTGAAGCCCTCGTCTGTGGTGGTGAGCAGGATGTCTCTGCCCGAGGACACGTCTCCCTCCGCCGCCAGGTACTCAACACAGAAGGTTCACTAATGGACGACAACTATAAACCTGCGTTAAACTCAGAGAAGTTGGTCTTAAAGGTGTTAAACTTACTTTAAACTGAAAGTGACTAGTTAAAAATAAGAGATCAAATGGTCTAATCTGGTGTAAATTGATCCAAACCTAGTCTAAACTTGACCTGAGTGGTAAAGACTGGACTAATGCCTATCACGCTGGGAGACTCCCGCGTGGCAAGTTTAAACAAAGTTACAACGGGTCTAAACCTGGTCTAATCTGGTTTAAAACTGGTCTGGACTTTGTTAACCTTAGTGTGTTAAACCTGGGTTTAAGTGGTTTTAAATGGTCTAAAACAGATTAAATTGAGTAAAATTGACCTCTCTTTAATATGACTCTTTAATATGGCTTAACAATTGTCTTAATTACATTTAATCTAGATTAAACTGAGACTTAATCTAAACCTGGTTTTATAAAACTGCTTAGTTTTTGTAAAAAGAGGGTCACAACAAAATCAATGAAACAGGATTCAGTTGAGAACCACTGGACTAAACTGGTCTAAACCTGGTCTAAACCTGGTCTGAACCTGGTCTGGCCTGGTCTTAGGCGTCTGCTGGAGCGTAGTCCAGACCCGGCTGATTCCCTCGAGGCGGAGTTACCTCAGCGCAACATGAAAACTCCTCAGAGAAAACGCAGTGCCACTCCTCGGAGGAACAGTGCCGCCGCGGGACAGAAGTGAGTGCTGCAGCCTGGTGGTGGGAGGAGGAACTGCACTGAGAGTAACAGAAAACACAAGGGCTGCTGGGAGTTGGAGTGTGTGGTGAAAGGGGGCTGTACTCGGGACATTTGTGGTTTTCAAGATGAAGTCTGGGTGCGTTTGAGTGTTTTTGAACTTGTTTTGTTGTGTTCATCTCCTCGTCTTTGTTTCCGAACAGAGCGACCACTCCGTCCAGAAAACGGGAGATGAAAACGATGAGGGAACCTGTTCTGGCCGTGCTGTGAGTACAATCCTCTGGTCTGTAACAAAAACAGAACTCTTGGTGAATCTTAAATGAGTCGTGTTTTTTCTGATGTATTCGTTTTTGTTCAGAGCTGAAGTGGAGCACGAGAACTCCCCGATGCTGCCCACAGACGCCACTCCTCGCAGCTCCAAGAGGAAGTCCGCTCAACTGGTGTCATCCCGGATCAGGAAACAACTGTGAGTCTGTAGTCCTGGTTTAGACCTGGTTCTGTCCTGGTTCTGTCCTGGTTCTGTCCTGGTTCTGTCCTGGTTCTGTCCTGGTTCTGACCCGGTTCTGACCCGGTTCTGACCCGGTTTTTGCAGGACTCTCCTGAGCGGTCAGATGGACCAGGACTCGGACTTGGAGGAGGAGTTTGTTCCGTCTCAGAAGGATTTGAGCAGCAGCAGTGATGAAGAGGAGGAGCGGGCGGTGGACAGTGATGAAGAGGAACTGGTGCAGAAGAAGACACGGAAAGGATCTGCTCCGACTCCCAAATCCAGGAAAAACCCGGCCCGGACTCTGGCCCAGACTCCGAGGAGGACCCCTCGGAAGGTAATGGTCCAACTGTCGCCCACCAGCGTTTCAACAACAAACCAACACAGACCCAACGAGAAATAATGGCTCTGAAGTGATTTAGGAACAAAAAAACAGACTAGAACTTAATCTGACTTTAGCAATTATTTACAAAATGTGTTTAGTATCTAACCTGGACGAAACCTGGACGAAACCTGGACTAAACCTGGACTAAACCTGGACGAAACCTGGACTAAACCTGGACTAAACCTGGACTAAACCTGGACTAAACCTGGACGAAACCTGGACGAAACCTGGACGAAACCTGGACGAAACCTGGACTAAACCTGGACTAAACCTGGACTAAACCTGGTCTAAACCTGGTCTAAACCTGGACTACAGACACACAGATATATACTGTCATAGTTTAAATTGCGTGGAGCCGAAAAGAGGCATGACTTTGTTTGTACATTTAAAAAAATTTGAAAAATAACTACAAACTAAATTTACTCTTGGGACATTTTGACGCTGAGTGAGTCCTCTCCCAGAGACGGGACAGAGTGTGTTTTTACTCCGTAACTCCTCGTTGATCCAGAATAATATGAATAGAGCTGATGCTGACTGTGCAAAGAATAGTGTTTTTATGTCTTAATAGTTTATCAGTATTTATTGGTCCAAACGCGTACGAGTGAACAGGACTAAAGTAATTATCAAAAGTCAGTCAGTAAATGTTGTTGCTGCTGTCCCCTCGTCCTCAGGTGACCCCCAGCACCCCCCGGACCCCCCGGACCCCCGCTCCCAGCATCCCCTGCAGGTCCCGTCCGGCGAAGCAGCCCTCTAACGCTCTGGAGGAGGCCCGGGCCAGGTCTGACAGCACCACAGCCCGGTCTTTGTGGAAACGCTGTTTATTTCAGGCGTGTCCTCTGTCCTCAGGCTCCACGTGTCCTCGGTCCCAGAGTCGCTGCCCTGTCGAGAGCAGGAGTTCCAGGACATCTACAGCTTCGTGGAGAGTAAGATCGTGGACGGAACCGGAGGGTGAGGAGCTCAGAATGTTCTCGAGTCACTGTGGATCTGCAACTCCGAACTGACTCTAATGCATTTAATAAACACGAGGCTGGGTCCAGACCTGCTTAGACCACTGCTCAGTACAGGAGTGGACTTGTTCACAGCTCCATGCACACCTCTGGGGTTCTAACAGGTCTGGAGCAGGTTCAGCCCGGTCTTGAGCAGGTTCAGCCCGGTCTTGAGCAGGTTCTGCCCGGTCTTGAGCAGGTTCTGCCCGGTCTTGAGCAGGTTCTGCCCGGTCTTGAGCAGGTTCTGCCCGGTCTCCGCAGGTGCATGTATATTTCGGGGGTTCCTGGGACGGGGAAGACGGCCACGGTCCACGAGGTTCTGAGGTGTTTACAAAACGCAGCAGAAAACGGAGAGATCCCAGCGTTTACCTTCATCGAGATCAACGGCATGAAGATGACCGACCCCCACCAGGCCTACAGCCAGATCCTACAGGTCAGGGGTCAGGGGTCAGAGCGGGCTAGACCAGGCCTACAGCCAGATCCTACAGGTCAGGGGTCAGAGCAGGCCTACAGCCAGATCCTACAGGTCAGGGGTCAGAGTGGGCTAGACCAGTCCTACAGCCAGATCCTACAGGTCAGGGGTCAGGGGTCAGAGCGGGCTAGACCAGGCCTACAGCCAGATCCTACAGGTCAGGGGTCAGGGGTCAGAGCGGGCTAGACCAGGCCTACAGCCAGATCCTACAGGTCAGGGGTCAGGGGTCAGAGCGGGCTAGACCAGGCCTACAGCCAGATCCTACAGGTCAGGGGTCAGAGCCAGATCCTACTGGTCCGGACAAGAGCTATAAGAATTATAATAATAATTATTATTGTTATTATTATTGTTATTATAATTATAAGTTTGTAATAACTACCTTTGGGGCCACAGCTGCTTTGTACTGTGCCTGTGACCTTTGACCTCCACCAAATACACTCGCACATTCATACACCAGACCATATACTAGTTTTGGACCTGATTTATTTTTGGTTTGGCTTCATTTCAGCTTTGTTTAGACCTGGTTTAGACCTGGTTTAGTCCTGGTTTAGTCCTGGTTTAGACCTGGTTTAGTCCTGGTTTAGACCTGGTTTAGACCTGGTTTAGTCCTGGTTTAGTCCTGGTTTAGACCTGGTTTAGTCCTGGTTTAGACCTGGTTTAGTCCTGGTTTAGTCCTGGTTTAGACCTGGTTTAGTCCTGGTTTAGACCTGGTTTAGACCTGGTTTAGTCCTGGTTTAGTCCTGGTTTAGTCCTGGTTTAGACCTGGTTTAGACCTGGTTTAGTCCTGGTTTAGTCCTGGTTTAGACCTGGTTTAGACCTGGTTTAGTCCTGGTTTAGACCTGGTTTAGACCTGTTCTAGACCTGGTCTAAGTCTTGTCTGTTCTGTAGAGGTTAACAGGTCAGAAGGCCACTGCTGACCACGCTGCGTCGCTATTGGAGAAGAGGTTCAGTAGCCCCGCCCCCAGGAAGGAGACCACAGTCCTATTGGTCGATGAGGTAATCAATCACATAAACTTATAAAGAATATCAAGAATAAAGAATAAGAGCTGATTTTTAGACCGGGTTTTAGACCCAGAGCCTCTGACTAAAACCTGTTGAAATCCAACTAAAACCTGTTCAAATCTAAAATGGTTAAAACTTTATTGTAAAAACGTGTGAGACTGACTGGTTTTGATGAATCTGTTTTTTCTGGTTCCAGCTGGACTTGCTCTGGACCCGGAAACAGAACGTGATGTATAACCTGTTCGACTGGCCGACCCGGCGCCACGCTCGCCTCGTGGTCCTCACCATCGCCAACACCATGGACCTGCCCGAGAGGATCATGATCAACAGAGTGGCCTCCAGGCTGGTGAGGGGCTGTAGACCCAGGAAAACCTGATCAAGACCCACTGAAACCTGTCCAACTCCAATTAAACCCAATTAATACCTGCTCAGAGCCGCCTAAACCATGTTCATATCCAACAAAAACTTAGAGTCCAGCTAAAACCAGTTTATATAAAACTAGACATATCCAAGTCCAACTAAAACCATCTGAACCCTCTCTGGTTGTGTTCTGGTCCAGGGTCTGACCCGGATGTCCTTCCAGCCGTACAGCTTCAAACAGCTGCAACAGATCATCAGCTCCAGACTCAACAAGATCAAGGCTTTTGAGGAAGACGCCCTGCAGCTGGTCTCCAGAAAGGTACTGGTTTAGTCCTGGTTTAGACCTGGTTTAGTCCTGGTTTAGACCTGGTTTAGACCCGGTTTAGACCTGGTTTAGACCTGGTTTAGTCCTGGTTTAGACTCTGTAACAGCCCTGTCCCTGTTTCCTCAGGTGGCGGCCCTGTCGGGGGACGCGCGCCGCTGCTTGGACATCTGTCGTAGAGCCACAGAGATCTGTGAATACAGCGAGGACAGAGCTCACTCCAGATTGGTCGGAATGAGTCACGTGATGGAGGCACTCGATGAGATGTTCTCCTCAGCCTACATCACCGCCATCAAGTGGGTTTACAGGACCTGAACGGGGTTTAGACGGACCTGAACGGGGTTTAGACGGACCTGAACGGGGTTTAGACGGACCTGAACGGGGTTTAGACGGACCTGAACCGGGTTTAGACGGACCTGAACGGGGTTTAGACGGACCTGAACGGGGTTTAGACGGACCTGAACGGGGTTTAGACGGACCTGAACCGGGTTTAGACGGACCTGAACGGGGTTTAGACGGACCTGAACGGGGTTTAGACGGACCTGAACCGGGTTTAGACGGACCTGAACGGGGATTAGACGGACCTGAACCGGGTTTAGACGGACCTGAAGGGGGTTTAGACGGACCTAAACCGGGCTTAGACGGACCTGAACGGGGCTTAGACGGACCTGAACCGGGTTTACAGGACCTGAACGGGGTTAGACGGACCTGACCGGGTTTAGACGGACCTGAACGGGGTTTAGACGGACCTGAACCGGGCTTAGACGGACCTGAACGGGGCTTAGACGGACCTGAACGGGGTTTAGACGGACCTAAACCGGGCTTAGACGGACCTGAACGGGGCTTAGACGGACCTGAACCGGGCTTAGACGGACCTGAACCGGGTTTAGACGGACCTGAACGGGGTTTAGACGGACCTGAACCGGGTTTAGACGGACCTGAACGGGGTTTAGACGGACCTGAACCGGGTTTAGACGGACCTGAACCGGGTTTAGACGGACCTGAACCGGGTTTAGACGGACCTGAACCGGGATTAGACGGACCTGAACCGGGCTTAGATAGATTTAAACAGGTTTTAGTTGGATTTTTATCTTACAGGAGGAGTGTAGAGCGTCTGTAGATTATCTCTGTTTAATGAGCCTCTTCTTATTCTCTCAGATTACGTCTGTTTAAATAAATCTGTGGATAAAGTGGATAATCCGTGGTGTTTTGCAGAAGTGCGTCGCTTCAGGAGCAGCTCTTCCTCAGAGCCGTCATCGCTGAGTTCAGACGCCTGGGTTTGGAGGAGGCCACGTTCCAACAGGTTCACGTCCTCTACAGTCTTCAGTCTCGTTAATGTGTCCCAGTTCAGTCGGGTTTTAGTCCCATCTTCTCATCAGAACCCAATTTTTTAAGTTAACCCAAGTTTTTAGTTTGAGTTAAAAATTGCTTCAGATTCAATCCAGAAATCAGTGAGACAAAAACTAAATGAAACCTTAGGACCTGAAGAGAAAGTTTTAACCCACATGATTCGGTTGGTCTTGATGATAAAAGGCTGTGGTGTGTCCTCAGGTGTTTGTGCAGCAGGTGGCGCTGTGTCGAGTGGAGGGCCTGTCCCCCGTCTCGGTCTCAGAGTCTCTCAGCGTCTGTCAGCGTCTGGGAGCCTGTCGTCTGCTGCTCCTGGAGCCGAGCCGGATGGACGTCCAGCTGAGAGTCAGGCTCAACGTGAGTCAGGACGACGTGCTGTACGCGCTGAAGACGGACTGAGGGACGGGGGACGGACTGAGGGACGTCCAGCTGAGAGTCAGGCTCAACGTGAGTCAGGACGACGTGCTGTACGCGCTGAGGACGGACTGAGGGACGGACTGGAGGGACTGAGGGACGGGGGACGGACTGGAGACGGACTGGAACCTGAATTTGTAAAGAGTTTGGAAACATAAATACTGTTGAAATCTGACTAAAACCTTAAGTTATTCAGAAACATTTTTGATCACCGGCAGAAATTTACACAAAATCTCACAAATAATGTAAGGACTGCTTTTAAAACCGCTGCTAAAGGACATCATTTCACTGTTACTTGTCCCGTTTTATTCTGACTCTGGGAGAGTTTGTCAAATCCCCGACTGTTTTATTTTTATGTCTTTTTATTTTATGTTTTTTTTGTTTTGTTTTTTTAATGCAATAAAAGTCTGTCTTTACTGTTGAATTCATGACTCATAAAGGGACAGATGAAGAGATATGAATGTTTAACCCCACATTAATATGAGGACAGGACAGAGGGGACGGGACAGAGGGGACGGGACAGAGGGGACGGGACAGAGGAGACGGGACAGAGGAGACGGGACAGAGGAGACGGGACAGAGGAGAGAGGAGACGGGAGAGAGGAGACGGGACAGAGGAGAGAGGAGACGGGACAGAGGAGACGGGACAGAGGAGACGGGACAGAGGAGACGGGACGAAAAGTAAAACTCTGAATATTGGCTTTTTTACTTTTATAGACTCCATAGACACAAGTTAGTCTCCTGATCCTGGCGTCGATTACATCACTCAGGTTTTAGTTGGATTTGAACAGGTTTGTATAAATGTTTTGTCTCCATCTTGTGGCCACTGCTGGAATTACAGAAAAGCAGGGTCCGTCGCAGTGGGGTCAGACTCAAAGTGGTGAGGGGCCCCTAAAGTGAATAAGGATCCTTTCAGGGGCCGGAGACACTTTTACTAAACCTTACAGTTTGAATGTAAGGTTTCATCTTCATTTGAGTTTCACAAAAGTTATCTTTATCATTAATTTCCTCCTTTTGTGGAAACTGGTTTTAGATGGATTTGGACAGGTTTCAGTTGGATTTGAACAGGTTTTAGGTGGATTTGACGACTGCCAGAGACCCATGATCGAGATGATTTTTTGTGTAAATGATCCTGGTAGAATCCATCAAAAACTGTAAAGAAATAACAAACACAACAAAAAATTATTAAAATTAAGAGAAAGCTTGAAGAGGCCCCAGCGTTTGCTGCCACTTTGTGAAGTATCATCATTAATTATAAATATCTCTGGACCCTCCTCAAACACAAGGAGAAACTCACTTCAGCTCAGGCTTCTGCTCAGGCTTCAGCTCAGAGGCTCTCCTCAAAAGCCTGGGATCATACTAGTCATGGACCCTACGCTGCCTCTGATTGGTTCACTTTTAGCAGGAGTCTTGAAGGTTACTAAATGTCATAGGTTTGAGACGTTCAGGAACACTCTAAATGTGTCACTAACAGGTTGGTCCTGAACGCAGCTCAGAGCCCACATGTTTGAGAGAAATGGGCTGGACCAAAAAAAAGAAAACAACCTGACGAAACACATCCAGGAGGGAGGGGTCTGTTACAGTCTGGCTCCAGATCATCTGAAAAACAGAGTTCCATCAGGTCTAAGCCAGGACTAGAAGTAGACCTTCATCAGGTTTCTGTCAAAGAGGTTTTTTTGGAAACTGCAACCTCATTTTCTTCTGAATCAGGTGAGTCTTTAACATCCCATAAATATCCTTTAACAATAACTGTATCATTTATAATTCAAGTAACACAGTCAGTTACAGTAATACCATAGTATTTAGAGTGTTATGTGTATAATCTATCACTCTCTGGGGAAAGAATATGTTACAGAACAGTAAAGTTGAATAAACAGTGTATCACAGACTGCTCCTGATGCTCTCAGAACAACATTAAACCTGCAGACGCTTCAAAATATAATAAGTGCAGAATAATTCAAAACCTACAGTAGATGATCGTGAGGTCTTCTACATTTCAGCACATTTCTCTTCTGTCCTCTGTAAGAAGTACAATGATAGATGTTAGTACATGTAAAAGAGGGCATTAAGGGTCTCTATTTGTCTGCACGGCTAACCCATCTGCTGATGGTAAGAATGTGATTTATTTTAGCACATATCATAGGTTTAATCAGAGGCTGATGAACCCACCACAGACACCACTGTCGAGCCCTGATGCATTTAGAGGCGCATGAAAAAAAGTGAAAACTTCCCGGCGTTTCCTCTGCGCTTCCTCGTGCTGCTGTAGGCCCCGCCCCTTTCTTCGTGCTCTGTAGCCCCACCCCTTCCTTCCTGTTGCTGTAGGCTCCGCCCCGATTTGCAGTTCTGGATTATTTCATGAAAAGAAACTCGCAGGTTTTAAATTGCGGCGGTTTCAGGCTAATTAAAGATTGTTTTTCTTGTCTGAGACGGCTCCAGCGGAGTAGGGTTAGGTTTAGGGTTAAGAGTGTTTAAACAGTGACGACACTTCTGCCTCGACCACCGTTAACAAAGATGGCGACAGACTGGGGCTTTAGTCACTGCCAACGACAGAACACGAGCAAGGCTTGGAAAGAAGGAAACTCTACAAACATTCACAAACGGTTCGCGTTGGACTCGACCTTTATGTGGACCTCTCAATCCTGGTTTTGGAAGAAAAGTGAAGAAGCTCCGGGCTGAACTGGAGCAGCTGCAGAAATGTTGGTGAGGATTGAGTCTGAATCACGAGGCGCACCTTAGACTCTTAAAACGAGAAGTATTCATGACATTTACACAGAATAATAATAAGAACCATGATTAAACAGGAGAGAATCTATAAATCTTAAATAGTGTGACTATAATTATTGGAAAAATATTTATTGCCGTAGTTGAAATAGGGCTTTTAGAGAAATGTATTTAAAACGTATTATTTAATGTTCTCCAAGGCTTGGTTAAATCTGAAGCTCGTTTTTATTTAGAAATGTTTGGGTCTCTGCCAAACTATAAAAATACAGTTATTTAGACATTTTGCACTAAACACAATTACTTTGTGGGATATTAAACTCATGTAATGTGTAAACTTAGACATAAATCCACAGACCACTGCTCATAGTGTTTCCTAATTCCCTGGATATTTCTAATCTGATTGTAAATTTACAATTGAGGGATCAATAAAGTCTAATCTAATCTAAACGAGCTTCTGTAATATAAATATGTATTTTAGTTTTCGAATTGTGGTGAATGTGTATATTGTAACCAAATAGCTGAAGGTGAAGTAATTAACATCTTTAAATATATTTAAATATGTAGTTTATTATCTTAAGGTTTCTTTTTAACCACAGTGTGTTGTTATATATTTCGTGATTCAGACTGTAATATTTTTGACTTCAATAATAATTAAAAAAAAAAGTGATCCAGTGGGAGGAAGTGACGTCAGGCGGTAGCGGCGGCGCATGCGCGAAACAACATGCTAACCGTGTTATGCTTCAGGTTTAAACAGACTTCCCGACTCACTCTTAGCAGCAACTCTTCATCAGCGGAGTGTAACAAACCGAAGCTAAACAGCTCTGTAGGCTAATGCTCTGTAGGCTAATGAAGCTAACTAGACACCGGCTAATGCTAAAGCTTTATACACAGACCGGTGAAATCAAACCAGCGTTTATCTTTATCGGAGACATCCAGAGGTATTTTAAAGTTCTTTGTGTGTTTCTGTTGCTGTCTCGAAGAGTTTTAAGTGTGGAGCAGAGATGTGTGCAGCGGGTTAGAGTTTGGTTGTTTTATTTTCTCAATGTATGTATTTATTCGACTTAAGTTGATGTGTATCGGGTACAGTCCAGTCCGATCATTAGAGAGGACTTTCAGGAGACTTTCAGGAGCCTCACGGCGGGATGTATTCACAGCTCCGGGGCTTCCCGTGGGTAGGGAGAGGAGGCAGACCCGGGGCTGGGGCAGGAGGGGTAGGGAGAGGAGGCAGACCCGGGGCTGGGGGCCTACCAGCTCTACATCTCAGACCACCGCTTCAGAGGGTCTCCTGTTCAAATTCCATCTATTACCGACAAAATGAATGAGCTAAACTATAACTGAAGGCCAACAGATCTGCAGATTTAGTAATTAGTCATTTAAAGGAGAGCACTGGACACTTTGTTCTGGTGTCTGCACATACACATATCTGCTCATGTAATAGTTCTGTCAATAAAGGGTAAATGGCCAACTAAAAATGTTCAATTAAAAACAATAATAATAAATACCCAGATTAAAAACAGTTTTTTTTCCTGGCGCTCTGAGATTTCCCACAGCTTCAGGATGTGTGCAGTTAAAGAGGACAGTCGTTTTTGACGCCAACGGAATGAAATTAATCCACAATGAAACTAGAATAGTATTCTTAAGGATGTTTAAACATGTCTGATCTGTCTCCTCCAGGACCCTGCTCAGACCTGCCATGTCTCTCATAACTGGGATTCTGGTGAGTCTAACTCTGGCCTTGGTTTGGACCAGCTGCTCCAGTAGAACAGGCGCCGGGCCAGGGACCAGCGCCGGGCAGGGACCAGCGCCGGCCAGGGACCAGCGCCGGGCCAGGTACTAGCTGTTACTCTGATACAACTCTCAGACTCCAGTGATGAGGTTTTTATATAAACAGCCCTATCTTTTATATGTTTTAGATGGATTTGAGCAGGTTTTAGATGGATTTGAGCAGGTTTTAGTGGATTTGAGCAGGTTTAGTGGATTTGAGCAGGTTT
>CM072151.1:308886-323670 GCA_036850595.1 Rhyacichthys aspro | reverse complement strand
GACACTTTTCGCCTGAATTTAAAGAAATGAAGCTGAATCAGAGATAAATCCATGTTGTAACAATAAATACAACAAACAGACCCGGTCCCGGTTCAGTCCCGGTTCAGTCCCGGTTCAGTCCCGGTCCCGGTTCAGTCCCGGTTCAGTCCCGGTTCAGTCCCGGTTCAGTCCCGGTCCCGGTTCAGTCCCGGTTCAGTCCCGGTCCCGGTTCAGTCCCGGTTCAGTCCCGGTTCAGTCCCGGTTCAGTCCCTGTCCCGGTCCCGGTTCAGTCCCGGTGGATTTTACAGGACAGAGCAGGACCAGCGACTGGAGCCAAAACCAGCCCAGTCCCATCAGTCTCTGGTTTAATGGAGAAGGAACGATGATGTGTTTTTTAATCACATTCTTTCTCAGCGCTTTCTTCAAATGTCACTGAGACAAACCGAACCAGTCTGACTGAGATCTGACGCCAACAACAACCACGTCCCAACTTCACCTTCACACGGGACATTTCTGCACGTCTCATTTGGATCAAAGCAGGGTTTTGTTTTTCAATTTAGTCTTAGTTCTACAGTGTCCCCCAGAGGGACAGTGTCCCCCAGAGGGACAGAGTCAGCTTTAGAAAAAGTGGTCCAAAGTCTGAACAAATGAGAGCAGGTTTTCTGCAGAACGCCTCCGATCATCTGTAAAGCCCACGACGTAGTTTCCTGACACCACCATTAGAGAGGTTTTAATTAAATTTGAACAGGTTTTAGTTGGATTTAGAGAGTTTTTTGTTGATTTTGAACAGGTTTTAGTTGGATTTAGAGAGTTTTTAGTTGATTTTGAACAGGTTTTAGTTGGATTTAGAGAGTTTTTTGTTGATTTTGAACAGGTTTTAGTTGGATTTAGAGAGTTTTTAGTTGATTTTGAACAGGTTTTAGTTGGATTTAGAGAGTTTTTTGTTGATTTTAAACAGGTTTTAGTTGGATTTAGAGAGTTTTTAGTTGATTTTGAACAGGTTTTAGTTGGATTTAGAGAGTTTTTAGTTGATTTTGAACAGGTTTTAGTTGGATTTAGAGAGTTTTTAGTTGATTTTGAACAGGTTTTAGTTGGATTTAGAGAGTTTTTTGTTGATTTTGAACAGGTTTTAGTTGGATTTAGAGAGTTTTTAGTTGATTTTGAACAGGTCTTAGTTGGATTTAGAGAGTTTTTTGTTGATTTTGAACAGGTTTTAGATGGATTTCAACAGATTTTTGTTGGATTTAAACAGGTTTTAAATGGATTTTTACTGGTTTTAGTTGGTTTTAGGAAGGTTTTAGTTGGATTTGAACAGGTTTTCGGAAGAAAAGTAGCAGTGTTGTTTTATAAGAACATTAATCAAACCGGTTTGAGTCACTCCCCAGAGTCGGACGAGTATAAAAGAAGCCACACAGCGTTCTCCACCTCACCTCACTACAGGTGAGACTCAGGTGAGACTCAGGTGAGACTCAGGTGAAAGACTCAGGTGAGACTCAGGTGAGACTCAGGTGAGACTCAGGTGAAAGACTCAGGTGAGACTCAGGTGAAAGACTCAGGTGAGACTCAGGTGAAAGACTCAGGTGAAAGACTCAGGTGAAAGACTCAGGTGAGACTCAGGTGAAAGACTGGCTGGACGTGAATAAAGATGATGATGAAGCAGTTGGTTTTTCTGGCTTTTTTTCTCTGCATCAACTCAGGTAAAGGTAGTCATGTTTTAGACCTGCCTTAGTCCTGGTTCAGACCTGGTTTAGTCCTGGTTTAGTCCAGGTTTAGTCCTGGTTCAGACCTGGTTCAGACCTGGTTTAGTCCTGGTTTAGTCCTGGTTCAGACCTTGTTTATTCCTGGTTTAGTCCTGGTTCAGGTCTGGTTTAGTCCTGGTTTAGTCCTGGTTTAGATCTGGTTTAGTCCTGGTTCAGACCTGGTTTAGTCCTGGTTTAGTCCTGGTTCAGGTCTGGTTTAGTCCTGGTTTAGTCCTGGTTCAGACCTGGTTTAGTCCTGGTTTAGTCCTGGTTCAGTTCTGGTTTAGTCCTGGTTTAGTCCTGGTTCAGACCTGGTTTAACCTGGTCTTGTCTCTTGCAGCTGCTGGTCTTCAGTGCTTCGAATGTAATAGCCCGTGTTCTTCTCAGATCTCTGTGACCTGTTCCAGCGGTTCTACCATGTGTGCATCAGCCAGCTACAGAGGTAACAATCCTGGCCTCTGATTGGTCACTGCCCACACACTGCCCCACCCCTGCGATGTGTTCATGGACATGTTTAAGGTTCTGGGCTCAGCATCATGTTTATAAAAACACCAGTTCAGTCCTGACTTTTACCTGTTTTTAGTCTTTGAGCAGGTTTCAGCATAGATTTGAACAGGTTTTAGATGGATTTGAACGGGTTTTGGTTGGATTTGAACAGGTTTTGGTCTGTCCTGTTGTGTTTTCAGTCTCGTCCCAGTTCTTTAATATGACCGACAGCTTTGTGTCAAAGAGCTGCGCTCTGCCGTCGTTTTGTCCCGTCGCAGGAACTCAGCTGTTTTCATCTAATCTCGGGGGTTATTCTCAGATCCTCAACATCTCGTGCTGCGACACGGACGACTGCAACACGGAAACCATGTCCTGTGAGTCCTGAGCTCCACAACACGCTCCTGTCGCTCTCACACATGTAATAACCCTGTTGTGTTTCAGTCCTGACAGCGCCCCCTGCTGGCTCTCTGCAGTGCTACGGCTGTGATCCTTATACAGATAAATGTTTGGAGAATGTTCGCTGTAATGCTCTGGAGACACGCTGCGTTCAGGGAACAGGTAAGTGCCATATCTCTGAGTGGACAAATGATGCATTCAAGTGCCCCTGGAGGTCAAACTTAAGACTTTCTTTTTATGCATCAGAACCAGAGCTAACACATGTGTGTTAACATGTTTTAGCCGTGACACTCCAAAGGAAAAAGTAGATATGGGCCATAAGTGGAAACACTTTTATGTTGAAAAAACACATCAAAGATGGAAGGGTCTCTGGAAAATACAACATCCATGTTTAAACTTCCACGACTGACCTCAGATCAGCAGCTGTGATCTTGGTGAACGCATCAGAGATGAGAGCCACATTTAACACTCTTGGAGGAGCACACACGTTTGAGGGCTTCATATTAATGAAGATGATATTTATTTAACTTCAGACTTCTGAAAAGACGCTGTCCCATCCAGATCTGGTTGAAATGACTTGAGAAGAAAGTGGAGCCGACAGTCAACACATGAACGAACAGCAAAAGAATGGACGTTACTGTGAGATCAGGAGAGATCAGGTGAGATCAGGTGAGATCAGGTGAGATCAGGAGAGATCAGGTGAGATCAGGTGAGATCAGGTGAGATCAGGGGAGATCAGGTGAGATCAGGTGAGATCAGGGGAGATCAGGTGAGATCAGGGGAGATCAGGTGAGATCAGGAGAGATCAGGGGAGATCAGGTGAGACCAGGGGAGATCAGGTGAGATCAGGGGAGATCAGGTGAGATCAGGAGAGATCAGAAGAGATCAGGTGAGACCTGGTGAGATCAGGTGAGACCAGGTGAGATCAGGTGAGACCTGGTGAGATCAGGGGAGATCAGGTGAGATCAGGGGAGATCAGGAGAGATCAGGAGAGATCAGGTGAGACCAGGGGAGATCAGGTGAGATCAGGGGAGATCAGGTGAGATCAGGAGAGATCAGGAGAGATCAGGTGAGATCAGGTGAGACCAGGGGAGATCAGGTGAGATCAGGAGAAATCAGGTGAGATCAGGTGAGACCTGGTGAGATCAGGGGAGATCAGGTGAGATCAGGGGAGATCAGGAGAGATCAGGAGAGATCAGGTGAGACCAGGGGAGATCAGGTGAGATCAGGGGAGATCAGGGGAGATCAGGTGAGACCTGGTGAGACCAGGGGAGATCAGGTGAGATCAGGGGAGATCAGGTGAGATCAGGTGAGACCTGGTGAGATCAGGTGAGATCAGGGGAGATCAGGTGAGATCAGGTGAGACCTGGTGAGACTCAGAGAATCAGGGAGATCAGGTGAGACTGTGTGAGACCTGGTGAGAACAGGTGAGACCTGGTGAGACTCAGGGAGATCAGGTGAGATCAGGTGAGACCTGGTGAGATCAGGGAGATCAGGTGAGATCAGGGGAGACTGGGGAGATCAGGTGAGATCAGGTGAGACCCGGTGAGACCAGGTGAGACTCAGGGGAGATCAGGTGAGATCAGGTGAGACCTGGTGAGATCAGGGGAGATCAGGTGAGACTCAGGGAGATCAGGGAGATCAGGGGAGACTGGGTGAGACCAGGGAGACTGTGGGAGACTCAGTGAGACCAGGGGAGATCAGGGGAGACTCAGGAGAGATCAGGGGAGATCAGAGAGACAGGAGAGAGATCAGGTGAGACCAGGGGAGATCAGGGAGATCAGAGAGATCAGGAGAGATCAGGTGAGACCAGGGGAGATCAGGTGAGATCAGGAGAGATCAGAGAGATCAGGGAGAGACCAGGTGAGATCAGGGAGACTCAGGTGAGATCAGGGGAGATCAGGAGAGATCAGGAGAGATCAGGTGAGACCAGGGGAGATCAGGTGAGATCAGGGGAGATCAGGGGAGATCAGGTGAGACCTGGTGAGACCAGGGGAGATCAGGTGAGATCAGGGGAGATCAGGTGAGATCAGGTGAGACCTGGTGAGATCAGGTGAGATCAGGGGAGATCAGGTGAGATCAGGTGAGACCTGGTGAGATCAGGGGAGATCAGGGGAGATCAGGTGAGACCTGGTGAGACCAGGGGAGATCAGGGGAGATCAGGTGAGATCAGGTGAGATCAGGTGAGACCTTGTGAGACCAGGTGAGATCAGGGGAGATCAGGAGAGATCAGGAGAGATCAGGTGAGACCAGGGGAGATCAGGGGAGATCAGGGGAGATCAGGAGAGATCAGGAGAGATCAGGTGAGACCAGGGGAGATCAGGGGAGATCAGGGGAGATCAGGAGAGATCAGGAGAGATCAGGTGAGACCAGGGGAGATCAGGTGAGATCAGGGGAGATCAGGGGAGATCAGGTGAGACCTGGTGAGATCAGGGGAGATCAGGTGAGATCAGGGGAGATCAGGTGAGATCAGGTGAGACCTGGTGAGATCAGGGGAGATCAGGGGAGATCAGGTGAGATCAGGTGAGACCTGGTGAGATCAGGGGAGATCAGGGGAGATCAGGTGAGATCAGGTGAGACCTGGTGAGACCAGGGGAGATCAGGGGAGATCAGGTGAGATCAGGTGAGATCAGGAGAGATCAGGAGAGATCAGGTGAGATCAGGGGAGATCAGGGGAGATCAGGTGAGATCAGGTGAGACCTGGTGAGACCAGGGGAGATCAGGGGAGATCAGGTGAGATCAGGTGAGACCTGGTGAGACCAGGGGAGATCAGGTGAGATCAGGAGAGATCAGGTGAGATCAGGGGAGATCAGGGGAGATCAGGAGAGATCAGGAGAGATCAGGTGAGATCAGGGGAGATCAGGAGAGATCAGGAGAGATCAGGGGAGATCAGGGGAGATCAGGGGAGATCAGGTGAGATCATGTGTGTGAATATAATCCAGGTGTGTTGCTTTAAACTGCTTCAGACTAAACTCTGCCTTTTTCAGATTCAACATCATCATATTTTGGCTGTGGCTCCGAAAATCTGTGCAACCCCAACTTGGTCAACTTTCCTATAATCATCCCGAACGTAAACGGCTCTACATCCTGCTGCGACTCCAGCAACTGCAACGCTCCACCCACCAACGCCACCACGACCGCTCCACCCACCACCACGACTGCTTCACCCACCACCACGACCGCTCCACCCACCACCACTCCACCCACCACCACCACTCCACCCACCACCACCACCACGACCGCTCCACCCACCACCACCACCACCACGACCGCTCCACCCACCACCACCACCACCACCACCGCTCCACCCACCACCACCACTCCACCCACCACCACCACCACGACCGCTCCACCCACCACCACCACCACTCCACCCACCACCACCACGACCGCTCCACCCACCACCACCACCACTCCACCCACCACCACCACGACCGCTCCACCCACCACCACCACCACTCCACCCACCACCACCACGACCGCTCCACCCACCACCACCACCACCACCACTCCACCCACCACCACCACGACCGCTCCACCCACCACCACCGCCTCAGCAGCTGGGAGGGTGCTGCCTCTGGGTTCCTTGTGTTCTCTGCTGGGACTAGTACTCTTTATTTGAATGGTGAGTGGATGAATGGTGAGTGGATGAATGGATGAATGGATGAATGGATGAGTGGATGAGTGGATGAATGGATGAGAGGATGAATTGATGAGTGGATGAATGGATGAGTGGATGAGTGGATGAATGGATGAGTGGATGAATGGATGAGTGGATGAATGGATGAGTGGATGAGTGGGATTAATTGTGTTAATGGAATGAATGGATGAGTGGATGAATGGATGAGTGGATGAATGGATGAGTGGATGAATGGATGAGTGGATTTGAATGATGAATGGATGCATCTATGTTTGAGTGGAACCAATGATTTTAATGGATGAAACTGTGGATGAATGGATGAATGGATGAGTGGATGAACCTATTTTCGCTGGATTGTGAACCTGAATGGATGATTGTGATTGAAATTGATGAGTGGATGAATGGATGAGTGGATGAATGGAATGAATGGATGAGTGGATGAATGGATGAGCCTGACTCTCTTAGTGGATGAGTGGATGAATGGATGAGTGGATGAATGGATGAGTGGATGAATGGATGAGTGGATGAGTGGATGAATGGATGAGTGGATGAATGGATGAGTGGATGAGTGGATGAGTGGATGAGTGGATGAGTGGATGAATGGATGAGTGGATGAATGGATGAGTGGATGAGTGGATGAATGGATGAGAGGATGAATGGATGAGTGGATGAGTGGATGAATGGATGAGAGGATGAGTGGATGAATGGATGAGGATGAATGGATGAATGGATGAGGGATGAGTGGATGAATGGATGAGGGATGGTGATGAATGGATGAGAGGATGAATGGATGAATGGATGAGTGGATGAATGGATGAATGGATGAATGGATGAGTGGATGAGTGATGAGTGGATGAGGATGAGGATGAGTGGATGAATGGATGAGTGGATGAGTGGATGAATGGATGAATGGATGAGTGGATGACTGGTGGATGAGTGGATGAGTGGATGAGTGGATGAGTGGATGAGTGGATGAATGAATGAGTGGATGAATGGATGAGAGGATGAGTGGATGAATGGATGAGTGGATGAGTGGATGAATGGATGAGAGGATGAGTGGATGAGTGGATGAATGGATGAGTGGATGAGTGGATGAGTGGATGAATGGATGAATGGATGAGTGGATGAGTGGATGACTGGATGAGTGGATGAATGGTGAATGGATGAGAGGATGAGTGGATGAGTGGATGAGTGGATGAATGGATGAGAGGATGAGTGGATGAATGGATGAGAGGATGAGTGGATGAATGGATGAGAGGATGAGTGGATGAATGGATGAGAGGATGAATGGATGAGAGGATGAGTGGATGAATGGATGAGAGGATGAGTGGATGAATGAATGAGAGGATGAGTGGATGAGAGAATGAGTGGATGAATGGATGAGTGGATGAGTGGATGAGTGTGTGGTTTTCGTGTTTTCTGAAATAATGGAACAATAATCACTTTTTTGAAAAAACCTGTTTATTCAGTTTTCAGTTTAAGTAAAAGTACAGATAAAAGGCAAAATGTGTTCAAAGTATCACATGAATATTGATGTATATGAATATTCATCCTTGTGTTTTTAAATGAAGTAATGAAATGAAGTATTTGGTGTGGAATTATAACGAAGAAGCTTTGATGAGATTAAAGGAACCCGGCTGAAAGCCTACTTTAAACTTGTGTATTACTTGATGGTGTTACTACCTTTTCTGAGCTACGGATGTCACCATTATTTTACCTTATTTGACCTACGTAAACATTTACCCACCTGTTTTACCTGCAATGCATTCTGGGACAATGACGTGGTTCAGTAGCTTTTCAGATAAAACACACTTCATAAAGAAGTTTGTCAGATTCACTTTAATGTTTCTGAAAACACAAGCTGCTAATGTTCCTGAGCTCTCTCTCCTCTCACTCATCTTCCACTTTTGTGTCAAATGTCTGAATAAAAATATTAATATCGACGCCTCGGTCTTTGATCCAAACAGTTTTCAGCTCAGATTGAGTTTAGAACTAACTCTGTCTCCATCTTGTGGCCACTGTTGGAATTACAGAAAAGGAGGGTATGTAGTAGAACAGGTTTTAGTTGGATTTGAACAGTTTTCAGTTGGACTTGAATAGGTTTTAGTTGGATTTGAACAGGTTTCAGTTAGACTTGAACAGGTTTTAGTTGGATTTGAACAGGTTTTAGTTGGATTTGAACAGGTTTGAGATGGATGTTTACCAGTTTAGTCCTGGTTTAGACTGGTTTACTCTGAGAGATTTTCAGTTCTGAACCCGGACCAGTTCTGAACCGGGTCTGAGCCCGGTCTGGACTGGGTCTGGGCCGGGTCTGAGCCCGGTCTGGACTGGGTCTGGGCCGGGTCTGGACCGGGTCTGGACCGGGTCTGGACTGGGTCTGGGCCGGGTCTGAACCTCTAAAGCATGAGTGAAATGTTTTGTAAAATGAAGAGTGCACTGTCCTAAGCGTCCAGCAGAGGGCGCCCAGACACTGCACTGAAGTCTGACCCAGACCTGGTTCAGACCTGGCTTAGACAAAGGAGAAGGGCGGGGCTTGTCTCTGCTCTCGACCAATCAGAGAACAGCACAGCAGCGGCTAACTCTCAGCATCTTCACCAGAGCTAAACCAGAGCTAAACCAGGTCTAAACCAGGATTGAACCAGGACTGAACCAAGACTGAACCAGGTCTGAACTAGGTCCAGGATCAGACTGTGATGGATTTAAAAATGGATTATTGGTGGATTTTGGACCAAGCCTCAATAAAATGAGCTTCAGGTAAGACTTTATTTAATTTTAACAAGAAACCAGGACTTGTTGGATTTGAACAAGTTTTTGTTGGATTTTAATAGGTTTTAGATGGATTTGAACATGTTTTAGATGGATTTGAACAGGTTTTAGTTGTTTTTCATGTTTCCGTGTGAGACTTCATTTATTAAAGAGAAACATCACACGGTGGAAGTGTTTCTGCTGAAAATATGTGGAGTATGAAAACAATGCTGCTGTGACTCGACTGCAGCTGATCTCAGGCCAGTTTGAGTTTGTTTTTGGTTGAGTCTGAAGCAGTGAGTCAGAGGCAGGTGAGAACTCGTCCACAGTCCCTGGACCTGCCTGGACCTGAACGAGCGCTGTGTTCAGATCTGGTTTTCCCTGGACCTGAACGAGCGCTGTGTTCTGTGTTTACTCTGAGCCACGTCAAAGTCCAGGGTTTTACTCAGAAACACTGGAAATACTCCTGGTTCTAATGGATTCCTCTGAGTTTCCAGAATGAGTGGCTTTCTCTACAGATGAAGGTAAAGCTGCTCCACTCCTCGCTTCCTTCTTCCTTTTTCCTTTTTCCTTTCCTTGACTGTGTTTTTCCTTCACACTGAGCTCTTTGTGGAGATTCTTAAAGCTACAGTCTTCAGTGAGAGCCTCTGAAGCGACTGTAAAAGCATTGATCCGTGTTTTCAGGTGGATTTAAACTGTTTTTACAGAAGTCAGTGACAGTGAAGACGCCTCAGTGTTTCCTAAAGGACAGTCAGGTTATTCTCAGAAAAATGGAGAAGAACTAAAGAAAAAGAGCTGGATTTAGTGAAGGCACAGAATCAAATGTTGCTGAAACTGTTTCGTTGCAGATTTAACTCGTTGTGAAGCTGCTTTTTGTTGAAGCCGATTAATATTTTAAAATGTCTCTTAAACTGTTTTGTAAAGGTTCCTCAAATATAGTTTTAGCGACAAAACTGCCTCATTACTTTGCTCCTGTCTGCTTCTCCAAACTGTCTCCAGTGGAAATAAATGACTAAATACTGGACTGTTCCAACAAGACACAATGGCGTCTTGTTTCATTTCAGCTCAGTATTAAATAGTTTTTAAAAGTGTAAACAGTATGTGTGATTTTGTTTGTGCAGTAATTTAACACATGAAGCTAAATAAACTGAACGTAGATTTGATTATTGATTGATATTGGTTTAAAAACAAAGAACAGGCTGTGATTGAATTAGTTTAATTCTGGAACTTTGCTGAGTTTTGTTGCTGCTCTGAGAGGAATGTGGAGGTGTGTTGAGTAATCCTCAGTTTGTTCAGAAGAGACTCTTTAACCTCAGAGCTGCTCTTTTCTGTAGAAATACCAGCTTTATTCTGGACGTAATGAATTCAAATAAATGTGAATCAGTCACAGCTCAGACAGGATTTAGTTTGATTTAAATGAAGTTTCAATGGTTTTAGTTGGATTCGAACTGGTTTAATTTGGTTTTGAACAGGTTTTATTTGGATTTGAAAACAGAAAAGGGCTGGAACAGGTTGAAAGCCGTTTTAGTTTGATTTTTAAAAAAGCTCTATGGTGTTTTATTTTTAGTTTTAAATGGTTTTGGTTTAGAACTTGGTGAAGGTCTGGGGAGGTTTTCCCAGGTCTCAGGATCAGGCAGGTCTGGCTCTGGTCTCAGTTGGTCTAATGCAGTTGTTGAGCCGTGTGACCTCAGGCATGAGCTGAGTCAGACCAGACCCAGACCAGGACCAGACCGGGACCAGACCGGGACCAGACCGGGACCAGACCGGGACCAGACCAGACCCAGACCAGGACCAGACCGGGACCAGACCGGGACCAGACCGGGACTAGACTGGGACTAGACCGGGACCAGGACTAGACCCAGACCAGGACCAGACCGGGACCAGACCGGGACCAGACCGGGACCAGACCGGGACCAGACCGGGACCAGACCAGACCCAGACCAGGACCAGACCGGGACCAGACCGGGACCAGACCGGGACTAGACTGGGACTAGACCGGGACCAGGACTAGACCCATACCAGGACCAGACCGGGACCAGACCGGGACCAGACCGGGACCAGACCAGACCCAGACCAGGACCAGACCGGGACCAGACCGGGACCAGACTGGGACCAGACCGGGACTAAACCAGGACTACACCAGGACTAAACCAGGACTACACCAGGACTAAACCAGGACTACACCAGGACTACACCAGGACTACACCAGGACTAAACCAGGACTACACCAGGACTACACCAGGACTAAACCAGGACTAAACCAGGACTACACCAAGACTAAACCAGGACTAAACCAGGTCTAAACCAGGACTAAACCAGGACTAAACCAGGGCTAAACCAGGTCTAAACCAGGTCTAAACCAGGACTAAACCAGGACTAAACCAGGACTAAACCAGGTCTAAACCAGGACTAAACCAGGACTAAACCAGGTCTAAACCAGGGCTAAACCAGGGCTAAACCAGGTCTAAACCAGGTGTAAACCAGGTCTAAACCAGGACTAAACCAGGTCTAGACCAGGACTACACCAGGACTACACCAGGACTAAACCAGGACTACACCAGGACTACACCAGGACTAAACCAGGACTACACCAGGACTACACCAGGACTACACCAGGACTACACCAGGTCTAGACCAGGACTAAACCAGGACTAAACCAGGTCTAAACCAGGACTAAACCAGGTCTAAAGTGGACTTTCTTGTTGCAGAGACTGTGGTCCAGATAAACCGGTCAGACCCAGGAGCCTCGGTCCAGAGATGGGTGAGTCCACTTTCATTTCTGTTATTAAACTTTATAAACACGTTATAACACAGTAATAACCATAGCTCGTTCCTTTTTATAAAACAACAGCAAAATGTCAGTAACATTAGTTAATTTACATTAGTCTTAGCCATAAATAAAACTCTGATACAGTTAGTCTTAGAGATGTTATTTATTCGATTAAACAGAAAATAAAGTGAAAAGGATTAGATTTGAGTAAAGTGCAGTTATTACACATGAATAAAAGCAATGCAAAATCACAAATGTTTCTGAAGTCAGACGTTAAAGAATCACGCGCCGAGGGTCGTTCTCAGATAAAAGGTAAAGATCCCGGGACATTTACCTGTGTCTCACACCTGTCCGTCCTCCTGCAGGGGTCAGAGGTCAGGGGTCAGGGGTCAGACATGTCCCAGACCTGAATTGTCATGTGAGGTTCATATAAAAGACTGAGGATCATCACAGACATGTTTTCAGTAAAAGGACTTTGATAGGGTGGTAATAACACGATAATACAAGTGTAATACTGTAGTAAAGACTCATTATAATGTAGTCTGCATGAGTTCTTAGACCAGATCTGTTTATAAACGTCTGTTTATTTGTAAAATTAATCCCAAACTTTCACACACTCAAAAAGTCAAAATGTCTATTATTACTATTATTACATCTGTGTGTCTAATATTCTTTTATTACACATTTACAAACACAAACCAACAATTCAACACAAAAAGAGAAACCACACTTTTTAAACAGGTTTAAACTGAACTGTGTCAGGATCAGAGACAGACGTGGTCCTGAACGGTGTAATAACAGAGTGTAATAACAGAGTGTAATAACAGAGTGTAATAACAGAGTGTAATACCAGTGTTGGTGTTTGTGCAGATCTGTGGAGAGCAGAGACCGAGAAGCCTCCAACTCAGAGCCACAGCCTCAGGGACTTTGAACAGGTCAGAACTTATTCCTCTGACTCCACCTGAGTCTCAGACCAGGTAAGACCTGGTTTAGTCGTAGTTTAGACCTGGTTTAGACCTGGTTTAGACCTGGTTTAAGTCTGGTTTAGTCCTGGTTTAGACCTGGTTTAGACCTGGTTTAGACCTGGTTTAGATCTGGTTAAGTCCTGGTTTAGACCTGGTTCAGACCTGGTTTAGACCTGGTTTAGATCTGGTTTAGTCCTGGTTTAGATCTGGTTTAGTCCTGGTTTAGACCTGGTTTAGACCTGGTTTAGTCCTGGTTTAGATCTGGTTTAGTCCTGGTTTAGACCTGGTTTAGATCTGGTTTAGTCCTGGTTTAGACCTGGTTTAGTCCTGGTTTAGATCTGGTTTAGTCCTGGTTTAGACCTGGTTTAGACCTGGTTTAGTCCTGGTTTAGATCTGGTTAAGTCCTGGTTTAGACCTGGTTCAGACCTGGTTTAGACCTGGTTTAGATCTGGTTTAGTCCTGGTTTAGATCTGGTTTAGTCCTGGTTTAGACCTGGTTTAGACCTGGTTTAGACCTGGTTTAGACCTGGTTCAGACCTGGTTTAGACCTGGTTCAGACCTGGTTTAGACCTGGTTTAGACCTGGTTTAGTCCTGGTTTAGACCTGGTTTAGACCTGGTTTAGACCTGGTTTAGTCTAAATTCATGACAATTACCAACGTTTATACCAAAAAAAACAAGTCTTAACGTTTAAATGTGACTCCTGTTGGTGGAGACTCTAGTGTGGTGCGTTCAGGGACCAGTGTAAATGTGACTCCTGTTGGTGGAGACTGTAGTGTGGTGCGTTCAGAGACCAGTGTAAATGTGGTGCATTCAAGGACCGGTGTAAATGTTGTGCGTTCAGGCGCCAGTGTAAATGTGGTGCGTTCAGGTGCCAGTTTAAATGTGGTGCATTCAGGCGCCTGTGTAAATGTGGTGCGTTTTAGGACTGGTGTAAATGTGGTGCGTTCAGGCGCCAGTGTAAATGTGGTGCGTTCAGGTGCCGGTGTAAATGTGGTGCGTTCAGGCGCCTGTGTAAATGTGGTGCGTTCAGGCACCAGTGTAAATGTGGTGCGTTCAGGCACCAGTGTAAATGTGGTGCGTTCAGGTGCCAGTGTAAATGTGGTGCATTCAAGGACCGGTGTAAATGTGGTGCGTTCAGGCTCCGGTGTAAATGTGGTGTGTTCAGGCTCCGGTGTAAATGTGGTGCGTTCAGGCGCCTGTGTAAATGTGGTGCGTTCAGGCGCCAGAGTAAATGTGGTGCGTTCAGGCGCCTGTGTAAATGTGGTGCGTTTTAGGACCGGTGTAAATGTGGTGCGTTCAGGCGCCAGTGTAAATGTGGTGCGTTCAGGCGCCAGTGTACATGTGGTGCGTTCAGGCTCCAGTGTACATGTGGTGCGTTCAGGCACCGGTGTAAATGTGGTGCATTCAGGCGCCAGTGTAAATGTGGTGCATTCAGGCGCAGTGTAAATGTAGTGCGTTCAGGTGCCAGTGTAGATGTGTTGCGTTCAGGCGCCAGTGTAAATGTGGTGCATTCAGGCGCCAGTGTAAATGTGGTGCGTTCAGGTGCCAGTGTAGATGTGTTGCGTTCAGGCGCCAGTGTAAATGTGGTGCATTCAGGCGCCAGTGTAAATGTAGTGCGTTCAGGTGCCAGTGTAGATGTGGTGCGTTCAGGCACCGGTGTAAATGTGGTGCGTTCAGGCGCCAGTGTACATGTGGTGCGTTCAGGCACCGGTGTAAATGTGGTGCGTTCAGGTGCCAGTGTAGATGTGGTGCGTTCAGGCGCCTGTGTAAATGTGATGCGTTCAGGTGCCATTGTACATGTGGTGCGTTCAGGCGCCGGTGTAAATGTGGTGCGTTCAGGTGCCAGTGTACATGTGGTGCGTTCAGGGACCAGTGTAAATGTGGTGCGTTCAGGGACCAGTGTAAATGTGGTGCGTTCAGGGACCAGTGTAAATGTGGTGCGTTCAGGGACCAGTGTAAATGTGGTGCGTTGGCGCCTGTGTAAATGTGGTACATTCATGTGCCAGTGTAAATGTAGGTGTGTTCAGGGACCAGTGTAAATGTGGTGCGTTCAGGGACCAGTGT
>CM072151.1:245382-308786 GCA_036850595.1 Rhyacichthys aspro | reverse complement strand
GATAAAATTAAGGGTTTGAAATGTGTCCCATTCAAATCAATAGGAAGCTGTTTATATATTTTTTATTTTTAGTATTTATATTTAGTATTAATAACAGAAGCATAGATAATGAGAGCGAGAGGAACCGCTGTCCGAGGATGAACAGCTCCATGGCGTCTTTGGTTTTGTTGGAACTTTGCAGAGTCTCGGGGTCGTCTTCAGAGTCTGGTCTCGTTCTGAGTTTCAGGCGAAGAGCGACACTTCCTCCGTCAGGCGCTCCACCTGAGGGCAAAATATTAATAAAAACAAAGAATCATAAACACAGAGAAGAATACGCATCCAGAAAATATAAAGAAACAGACAAAGACACAGTTATAATAAAGAAAGAAGAGAAAATATCTGAAAGTGGACATTTTAGAGTAAAATGTAAAAAAAAATTTATATCAATTTTATCAAAGCTTTAAAAATTGGCAAAAAAGTTGTATTTAAAAGTGTTTTATTTAGAAAAAGTTAAAAATACATAATTTATAATTTGAGAAAAAAGTCAAATACTGTAAACAAAATAAAACAAAATAAATAAATGAAAAACTTCAGATTAAAAAAGGGAATAATAGAGGAACCATTTATCTTTATTATTGTTAAGGCTTTTGTGAAATTATTTTTTTTTTTAATTTCAAAAAGGACTTATGTTTCTAAACAAAGAGAAATTAGTTGTTGTTATAAAGTCAGATGCTTTGAGAATTATTTTTGTAGAATGTAACGAGAAAACATAATTAAAAAGAAAATGTAAAAAAAAGCATTCTAAAGAAATGAAGGTTTTTCAAAATGATTAGTTTTTTTGATGATTTTGTTTTTTTTTTCTTCTAAAGGGAGTCTCTACTTTTGAAAATAAAAGTCACTGTTGGATATTGTTTTTAGTCAAGTCCGTTTTTAAAGTGACTCTTTTCTTTTCTCTTTAAGTTAATTTGAGGAAAATGAAATGTATTTTTGGTTAAATTTGTTCCAGTCTCACCTTTTTATGATCGGTTTGTTCTGTTCGTCTGAATCTGCAGCAAAGACCATGGGCCTCCTTCAGAACCCGCCTCAGTCTCTCACAGTCCCACAGAGTCCGGTCCTGGTCCCGCAGAGTCCGGTCCTGGTCCCGTAGAGTCCGGTCCTGGTCTGGATCAGTCCTGGTCTTCAGTCTGTGGTCTATAATGGTCTTGAGGAGACACAGAGAGTCCAGGATCTGCTGCTGGAGACTGAGAGTCCTGGGCCGAGACCAGGACCAGGTCTGTGTCTGGGTTTAGACCGGACTGAACCAGAGACGAGCCTGAGGAGATAAAGCGGTTCGAAATACAAATGAAGGGGAGATAAATGCTTTGTTCTGATTCGATGAACGGATGAAATGTTCTCACCTTCATCTTGAGTCAAGTCTGTCTCTTCTTCGTCTCTGATGGAAGCAGGACGGTCTGAGGAGGAACGAGAAGGATCAGAGACAAATCTAATCTGTAGAATGTTTTGGTTTAAATCATGTTCTGCACCGTTCGTCATTTTAAATTGTTTAGACCTCAGTGATTATAAATCCTACAGAAATCTTCATTTACAATTCAAACTAATATCAGACTTAGTTAGTACCATTGAACTGCAGCTGCCTCCTCACACTCTGCTCTGATTGGCTCCTGGATCCTTCCCTCTGCTCTGATTGGCTCCTGGATCCTTCCCTCTGCTCTGATTGGCTCCTGGATCCTTCCCTCTGCTCTGATTGGCTCCTGGATCCTTCCCTCTGCTCTGATTGGCTGTTTCTCTGCAGAGATTGGAGCTGCTGCTGAAGAACACTGACCTCATGATTCAGTCTGAAACACACAAGAAATTATTATAAAAACTGACAAAACCAGGACTAAACCAGGACTAAACCAGGACTAAACCAGGTCTAAACCAGGACTAAACCAGGTCTAAACCAGGACTAAACCAGGACTAAACCAGGTCTAAACCAGGTCTAAACCAGGACTAAACCAGGTCTAAACCAGGTCTAAACCAGGTCTAAACCAGGACTAAACCAGGACTAAACCAGGTCTAAACCAGGACTAAACCAGGACTAAACCAGGACTAAACCAGGACTAAACAAGGTCTAAACCAGGTCTAAACCAGGACTAAACCAGGACTAAACCAGGACTAAACCAGGACTAAACCAGGTCTAAACCAGGACTAAACCAGGTCTAAACCAGGTCTAAACCAGGACTAAACCAGGTCTAAACCAGGTCTAAACCAGGTCTAAACCAGGACTAAACCAGGACTAAACCAGGACTAAACCAGGACTAAACCATGTCTAAACCAGGACTAAACCAGGCCTAAACCAGGACTAAACCAGGACTAAACCAGGACTAGAGCAGATCTGTTTGATCAGATCCAGGTTGCGGTGTTTTTCGTGTCTGAGCTGGTTCACTTCCTGTCTCTGAGTGCTGGCATCTGATTGGCTGTTCCTGCTGAGCTCCGCCCACTTCTGCACCTGTAGCTCCGCCTCCTTCAGTCGGGTCTGGACCAATAGCAGAGCCTCTTTCAGACGCTCCGCCTCCAAACTGGACTCTGTGTTTTAAAAACACAAACAAACACAAATTTAAAATCAGAAATTTGGCAACAAAAAAGCTGCCCTGAGTTTGGTCTGCAGGCTGCTGGGTGTGTTCTTACCCTGAGTTTGGTCTGCAGGCTGCTGGAGCGTGTTCTTAACCCTGAGTTTGGTCTGCAGGCTGCTGTAGTGTGTTCTTAACCCTGAGTTTGGTCTGTAGGCTGCTGGAGTGTGTTCTTACCCCTGAGTTTGGTCTGCAGGCTGCTGGGTGTGTTATTAACCCTGAGTTTGGTCTGCAGGCTGCTGGGGTGTGTTCTTACCCCTGAGTTTGGTCTGCAGGCTGCTGGAGCGTGTTATTAACCCTGAGTTTGGTCTGCAGGCTGCTGGGTGTGTTCTTACCCCTGAGTTTGGTCTGCAGGCTGCTGGGTGTGTTCTTACCCCTGAGTTTGGTCTGCAGGCTGCTGGGTGTGTTCTTACCCCTGAGTTTGGTCTGCAGGCTGCTGGGTGTGTTCTTAACCCTGAGTTTGGTCTGCAGGCTGCGGGTGTGTTCTAACCCCTGAGTTTGGTCTGCAGGCTGCTGGGTGTGTTCTTAACCCTGAGATTGGTCTGCAGGCTGCTGGAGTGTGTTCTTACCCCTGAGTTTGGTCTGCAGGCTGCTGGGTGTGTTCTTACCCTGAGTTTGGTCTGCAGGCTGCTGGAGCGTGTTCTTAACCCTGAGTTTGGTCTGCAGGCTGCTGGGTGTGTTCTTACCCCTGAGTTTGGTCTGCAGGCTGCTGGGTGTGTTCTTACCCCTGAGTTTGGTCTGCAGGCTGCTGGGTGTGTTCTTACTGAGTTTGGTCTGCAGGCTGCTGGGTGTGTTCTTACCCCTGAGTTTGGTCTGCAGGCTGCTGGAGCGTGTTCTTAACCCTGAGTTTGGTCTGCAGGCTGCTGGGTGTGTTCTTACCCCTGAGTTTGGTCTGCAGGCTGCTGTTGGCCTCAGTCAGGACTCTGATCTCAGTCGACAGTTGTCCCACAGACTCCACTCCCTGGATGTAGATGTTGGTTGGAGCTGAAGGAGACTGGACTGTTTAGTGCAAGAAAGGTTTCTCCTCTTTGATCTAACGATCAAGTTTTATCAATCAATAATTCTATATTCTGTATCGTCTGTGTCTGTTTTTAACTGGTTCATTACCGGTTTCTCTGAGTGTTTTGCTCCAGTCGATCCTCGAGCTGCAGCCTCAGTCTGTCGTTCGTCTGAATGGAATCCTCCAGTCTGTGTCTGAGAGTCCGACCTCCCTCAGGTGTTCATCAGAAGGTCAGGACCTGGGGAAACAGGTTTTAGATGGATTTGAGCAGGTTTTAGATGGATTTGAGCAGGTTTTAGATGGATTTAAACAGGTTTCAGTTGGTTTTGAGTAGGTTTTAAATGGATTTGAGCAGGTTTTAGATGGATTTTAACCGGTTTAAGATGTATTTGAGCAGGTTTTAGATGGACTTAAACAGGTTTTAGTTGGATTTAAACAGGTTTTAGATGGATTTGAACAGGTTTGGTTGGATTTGAGCAGGCTCCAGTTGGATTTGAGCAGGCTCCAGTTGGATTTGAGCAGGTTCCAGTTGGATTTGAGCAGGTTTTAACTGGATTTCTCACCTGTGAGTGAGTGATAACTGGACGCTGCTGGAGACAGATCTGCTCCTGGTCTGTTTGTGTACGGAGAGTCCCATAATGCACTGGTGCTGTGTAGAAGCCCTGGTCCCAGTCCAGACCTGGTCCCAGTCCCAGACCTGGTCCCGGTCCCAGACCCGGTCCCGGTCCCAGTCCCGGTCTCAGAGCCAGACCCGTGTCCAGGCTGCTGCTGCTGAAGCCGGGCAGAGACAGAGGGAAGTCCTGCTGGAGCCGAGGCCCGAAGGAGAAGCTGGGTCTGGACTGAGACAGACCTGAGACAGACACAGGTTCAGGTTCAGGTTCTGATGAAATAATGACGGCATTATTGGCTGGTTGCTATGGAGACGGCCACCGTTAAGGCAAGGGCCTTGCTCGAACCCGAAGAAAACTCTGAACTACATTTTCTCTCCATTACAGATGTTTTACTGTGGTTTTGGTCTAAATCCACAGGTTCACTAGAGGACCAAACTGTTATGTTCACTCTTTTTAGATGAATGGATGATCTGAAAACGTTTGCAGTTCATCTGAAACTGTTCTGACTCTGGACTTTTATTTGGTTTGGATGCAACATGAGAGAGAAATGATGATCTGAAAACGTGTAATAATTCTGGGAACTTCACCACAGACTCTGATCTGTAAATCACAGAGCTGTTGAAGTCATGTTTAGAAAGGTTCTGATTGGTTTGTTTTTGTGTGTGTGAAAAGCCTGGAATCAAAAAAAGCAAAGTGAGTGATTCTCCTTAACAACCATAACAACCCATTATAAAGTCAAACAGATGGAAATAAATGATGAAACTTATCTGGAGAACATTTTTAAAAGGTAGAAATATGGAAGTAATGGCTATAAACCAAACCACTGGTGTTAATCTAACTCTGTCTCACTGTGAGAGTTTCCCTGGAGCTGCTTCTGTAACATCTGCAGCTCCTCATGGACCTCAGCCAGAGAGAAACCAGGACCAGGACCAGGACCAGGACCCGGGCCAGGACCAGGACCAGGACCAGGGAGGGATGAAGGTTTGAGAGAGGACAGGAGAGGAGCTGGAGGAAGGAAGGTGCAGGAAAGAAACAAGAGGAATCACCAGAAGAAACTCAAAGAGGTGACAGAGAAGTTTTCAAGAATTCAGACTGATTCTAGACAGATTTGAACAGGTTTTAGAAGAATCTTTCTCTTTTATGTGGGTTCTTTCTGTTCGATCATTCATGAAATAAAATGTAAAAAACTAAAAAAGCTATAGGAATAAAGAAGGAAGTCTGTTACGTTAAAAAGGTGAAATAAAATGGAAATAAGAAAAGGCTTCTTTACTTTTTATTGTAAAAAAAGAATGTCCCAAAAACTAAAGCAGTGTAAGGTTTGGTTTTAACTCTGATGTTGTGAGCTGTTACCTGAGTGAGGGGCTCCAGGTGAGAGCAGGGAGCTGCAGTAGGGCATGCTGGGAAAACTGTGAGACGAGGCGACGGACGGAGGGACGGACGAACGAAGAGAGGCCGAACGAGACCCGGACTCTGGAGGAAACGTGGAGAAATGATGTTTAGAACAAACAGGTCTCACTCACGAACGGTTCATCAAATCAAAAACTCAATAAGATTTATACATTTGAATGAAAACTGAGACATTAAACAGTTCAAAAACAGGTTCTGGACTTCCGGTGATGGCCGCGAGCTAGAGAGTCACGCTTTACCCTGCTCCGCACTGTTTTATTCAAATCCTGTTGCAGTTTGCAGACTTTTAAGTTAATTGTGCAGGCGGATATATTTTGCAAAGAAGCAATGCCAAATGCTACAAAAATGAGTCGGGATAAGGGAAGAACAACGACAACACAATCGAAGTTATCCGACTTTGGGAAGCATCTGGAGCAAAGAGCTAGTAAAGAAGCTAGCCCTGGCGGCGACGCTAACATTAGCAAGATGGCTAATGCTACGACCGAAAGTCTGGAACACGAGAGCGAACTCAGCCGTGTTAAGGAGGAGATCTTGACGGCGATTGTCAACCTAAAGGATGACTTTTCGGGCAGATTTGATGGCATTTTGACAGCGGTGGAGGAAACGAAGAAGCAATTAAGTGACTGTACCGAAAGAATTGTACAAGCAGAGGTACGCCTTTCTACTGTAGAGGATGATTACGGCACGCTAAAGGACACAGTTGAGAAGTTGAAAAAAAGCAACAAGGCCCTGGAGGATAAGGTCATTGATATGGAAACGAGATCTCGCCTGAACAACGTACGTTTGGTAAATTTGCCTGAGGGAGCGGAGAGCCCGGACCCCTGCTCGTTTCTTGAAAGTTGGTTACCCGATGCGCTGGACATGGTACCACTGAGATCGCCGATTGTACTAGAGAGAGCGCATCGCATTGGGCCAAAAAGGAGTGCAGAAGACCCACCAAGAGCCTTAATAATGAAATTTCAAAACTACAAACAGAAGGTGGCCGTAATGAACGCTGCAAGAACAAAGAAGGACATTTTGTACAAGAACTTACGCGTGCGGCTCTACAACGACTTGGCCACTGAAGTACACAAACAGAGGAGGCAGTTTGACTCAGTGCGTCAACAACTGCGGGAGCTAGGACTAAGGCACGGAATAAGACCACCCGCTAAAATGTTGGTAACATACAGAGACCAAACGCTCACATTTAACAAGCCGTCAGAAGTACAGGAGTTTATACGCAAGATTGAAGAGGAAAATATCTAGATGAGTATTTTTGCCAATAAGCTTCATTTATGTGGAGGGATGAGTGACTGTTTTATTATAATCAAAGTTGAGGTGGTTGAGTATAGCACTTAATTTCAATTCAGGTTTTAAAAGGCAATGCTCTTTACCTTATTTTTATGTCCTCTTGGTAAGCACGTCTGTTGGCTGTTGTTTTTGTTTTTACACTAGTATATGGCGGTTGGATTTTTAAGGTGGTCAAGGAAGAACTATTTTTTATTTTGAAAGAAAGTGCACACAAATTTTCTTCATTATTATAAAATTGCTATCCTTTAGCCTGTACATTACAATTTACAAAAACAGATTTTTAGATTTTACTAAAGGAGCAGGACAGCTTGAGTACTTTTGGTTTTTGTTTTTTTTCTCTCTTAAGGAAGAATAAGCCTAGTGAGACTGATCCAGGATCTGTCTCCAAGAGTTAGGGGAAGCAACATAAACATGGGGGATTTGCCACTTTGTGTGGAAGGGGATTGTTTTTTCTTTCTTAAGTTCGATATGTTCGATGTCTGTTCTGATGTTCAGTGGTTAACCTTCTCAGACGAGTCACTAGAATTGCTTTATGCTTTTTTGAATGTCACAAAGAGTAAAACTTAAATTTATATCCTGGAATTGTAGAGGTTTGCAGAAAATTAAAAAGATTAAGCAAGTTATGAATAAGCTAAAGGACACGAATGCAAAAATTATATTTTTGCAGGAGACACATACTCTTCAGGAAGATCATGTTAAGATAAGCAGGAGATGGAAAGGAAGTGTCTATGCAGCATCATTTAACTCACAGGCAAGGGGAGTTATGACTCTCATTCATAGTTCAATTCCTTTTCAAGTGTCCAATGTAATTGAGGATAAACTTGGGAGATATTTAATTATTCAAGGTTCACTACTTGCTGCCAAATTGAATTTAGTAAATATATATGGCCCGAATGTGGACGATTCAAATTTTTTCACAGACCTCTTTCTGACTCTGTCTTCCCTTCCTGGGGAATATATAATTGCAGGGGACTGGAATTGTACATTGGATCCAGTTAAGGACCGGTCTACAGGTGTTGATCAAACCCACAATAGAAGCAGGACAACTATTAAATATTTTATAAAAGAGTTGAATCTAATAGATATTTGGAGACACCTAAAACCCAATGACATTGCATACTCTTGCTATTCAAGAACGTACCGGACGTTCTCCCGTATTGATTATTTTTTGATTTCAAGAACATTGATATGCAAAACAGAGGACTGTTTTTATGATAGTATATTGTTGTCCGATCATGGACCGTGTGGTTTTATTTATGTAGACGAGGCTTTTGTAAAAGATCCACCTAGATGGAGTTTGAATCAAAAATGGTTACAGGATGATAATTTTATTAAGTATATTGGTAAAGAAATTGACAACTACTTTAGTGATAACACAACTCAAACAACAGCAGGAATTAAATGGGACGCCTTTAAGGCTTTTTTGAGAGGACATATTATAAGTTACACTTCATCCAAATCTAGAGATTTTCATAAGAAGAGATTGTTATTAGAGGCTAGAATAAAAACTCTTCAGGAACAGGTTATCAGTGATAATAACAACCCTACTACAGAAAAGAATTACTGCTTTTGAAGGCAGAATATAATAAAATGTCAGCTGATAGAGCAGCTGCTGATATAATTCGGCTTAACCAAACATTCTATGAACAGGGGAAAAACTGGGAAATTGCTGGCGTGGCAGATCAAACAATTAGAAACAAGGAAAACAATAACTACGATTGAAAATGGTAATGGGGATACAGTGACCGATCCTGTAAAAATTAACAAAGAATTCCGGACTTTTATGAAAATTGTATGACTCTCAAATAATGTATGATTCAGTAGCTCAAAATATTTTTTTAGATAAATTGGAAATTCCCAAAGTCCCTGTTGATTTTGTGGAGCTGCTAGAAGCAGATTTGAAAGAAGGGGAAATAAGCAAAGCCATTGATAACATGAGGGCAGGTAAAACACCAGGCCCAGACGGGCTTCCTATAGACCTTTATAAAAAATTTAAAGCTAAATTGCTGAAACCACTTTTGGATATGTTTTTAGAAGCGTTTGATTGCGGAAGTCTACCAAAATCACTGACAGCAGCGTTAATAACATTACTGCCAAAACCAGGAAGGCCTAATAACTGCTGTGCAAACATGAGACCAATAAGTTTATTAAATGCCGATCTAAAGATTTTGTGTAAAATTTTGGCTCGACGGCTTCAGGAAACATTACCTTTTATAATACATAGAGACCAAAATGGGTTTATTCTTGGGCGTCAGGGGTTTCATAACGTCAGGAGGGTTCTTAATCTCATTCAGGGTTTGAAAGAAACTACAGACAAGGCTCTCCTGTCTTTGGATGCCGAAAAGGCTTTCGATAAGGTGGAGTGGTCTTATCTTTTCAACATCTTAGAACGTTTTGGTTATGGGAATAAATTTTTAAAATGGGTTCGGTTATTGTACCTAAATCCTACTGCAGCTATAATGACAAACAAAAACATTTCAAAGTCAATTTTGATAAAAAGGGGATGTCGTCAAGGATGCCCTTTGTCACCTCTTTTGTTTACTTTGGCGATAGAACCTTTGGCAATAGCCATAAGATCACATACTGAAATATTTGGAATATCTGTTCACCATACCGAACATAAAGTGGCACTATACGCAGATGATGTTATTTTATTTGCTTCTCAAATTAGTAAAACCATTCCAGCTATATTAGAACTGATCAAGGCTTTTAGTGATATTTCAGGATATACGATTAATAATAACAAGTCCTCCATTCTATTACTTAATGAGAAAGAAATAGAGAATCCGGTCCCACAGGCTCTCAGTTTTAAGGTGGTGGATCATTTTACGTATTTGGGTGTAGAAATAAGACCCAAATTAAGTCTGATCGTTAGATCTAATTATGATTCATTGATGAATGAAATAACAAGCTCAGTTGATAGGTGGTTGTCATTACCTCTGTCTTTAATTGGTAGAATCAATGTTATAAAAATGAATATGCTCCCCAAAATGCTATATTTGTTTCAGAATGTGCCGTTGCCCCCGCCTGATGACTTTTTCACAAAGATTAAAAGGCTATTCATTGGATTTATTTGGAAAAATAATCAAGCTCGGATTCGACTATCTTTGTTACATTTGCCATATAATAAGGGAGGGTTGAAATGTCCGAATATAGTTTGGTATTACTGGGCGGTGCAATTGAGATCAATTAAATTTTACTTTGAAACAAAAGATGTCCCCCAGTGGAGGGAAATGGAGTCAGAGGGTCTGAATTTACCATTACCACAATATCTTTACTCGGACAGTTTTTCCAGTCTGATAAAACAAACTACAAATCCAATTGTTAAAAATATGATTAAAATCTGGTGTGGGGTATGCAAATATGTCAAAGAGTCTAGAAAGTTGTCTCTGTATAGCCCAATCTGGGGAAATCAACATTTTATTCCAGGGAGGGCAGATGCTGTTTTTCAGCAATGGGCATCAAAGGGATTAAAGATGATGCAAGATTTATTCATGCCAAATTCAGAGACCTTAATGTCCTTTGAGGAAATACGACGCAAATACAACGTAGATAAAAAATATTTTTTTAAATTCCTTCAGCTTAGGAGTTTTATTAGAACCAATCAGAATAATCTATTAACCAAACCTCAGAAAACAAATTTAGAAAAAATTGTCTCTAAAAACAGTTTGAGTAAAGGTGCTATATCAGAGTGTTATAATTTGTTATTGTCCAAATCAACTGAAAACTCTGACTCTAAACGAAAGGCTTGGAATGAAGATTTGACAATGAATGTATCCCAAGAGGACTGGGAATTGGCTTGTACCAAAATTCATACACAATCAATTAATGTCCGGTTTAGGCTCTTACAATACAAGTGGCTTATGAGAACTTACATTACGCCAGTAAAATTAAACAGATATAACTGTAATATACCAGATGTTTGTACAAAGTGTGGTGAAGCTAAAGGAACATTGTTCCACTGCATGTGGCAATGTACTAAGATTAGACTTTTTTGGGAGGAGGTTAAAAATGCGATAGAGACACTTATATCAAAGGAAATTCCAATAAATCCTGCTCTGTTTATTCTAGGACTATATCCCGAAAAGCATACGTTTTCAAAGCTTCAACAAATAATGGTGAATATGTGTCTCCTGCAAGCCAAAAGAACAATAGCTATATTTTGGAAAAATAGCAACAGGCCTAATTTGGTGCACTGGGCAAAACAAATGCTTATGGTTTTTCCCCTTGAAAGGATTACTTGTATTAGGAAAGGGAAATCAGAAATGTTTGAAGCGGTATGGGGACCATTTAAAGATTTTATGAGAAATTTTAATTTAGCAGATGATGAGGAAGATGAATAACAGAACATTGTAATTGTGAACTACGGTGAACTGTAAACCTGACATTCATGTATTTATCTATTTAATTTTTTATTATTTATTTGTTTATATAATATATATTTTTATTATAACAATTTATTTGATATGTAAAAGTGCTGTGTCTGGGAGGTTATGTGATGTCTGTTTCTTGTTTTGTTTGTTTTTTATGTACTGTTTTTACGTACAAAAAGTTGACAAAGTTGAGATACATGGTTGATGGAGGATTGTTTCAATAAAAACATTGTTTTTTAAAAACAGGTTCTGTTCATGTGTTCAGGCTCAGAGTCAAACTCTGTAAATCACAGAACTTTGAAAAGTGCAAATATAAGTGAAACTGCAATAAACTGTGAGGCTTATTCTAAACCTTGGAAAAGTCATGTTTAAACAGTGAACTCTGACCTGTGTCAGTGAACTCTGACCTGTGTCGTTGAACTCTGACCTGTGACAGAGAACTCTGACCTGTGTCGTTGAACTCTGACCTGTGTCGTTGAACTCTGACCTGTGACAGAGAACTCTGACCTGTGTCAGTGAACTCTGACCTGTGTCGTTGAACTCTGACCTGTGTCGATGAACTCTGACCTGTGACAGAGAACTCTGACCTGTGACAGTGAACTCTGACCTGTGTCGTTGAAGCGGGGCTCGTCCAGGTCCAGCTCGTCCTGATTGGACACATGGTCCTCTGACACGTACGAGATGCGATCTGATTGGTCGCTGGAGTCAGTGGGCGTGTCCGAACGGTTCAGTTTGGATTGAAGAGACTCGATCAGAAGATCCTTCTGTTGGAGCTCCTTACTCAGTCTGAAACCAGACAAGACCAGGTTTAGACCAGGTCTGAAACCAGACAAGACCAGGTCTGGACCAGGTCTGAAACTAGGTCTAACCAGATCTGAACCAGGTCTAACCAGGTCTAAACCAGGTCTAACCAGGTCTAAACCAGGTCTAAACCAGGTGTAACCAGGTCTAAACCAGGTCTAAAACAGGTCTAACCAGGTCTACCCAGGTCTAAACCAGGTCTAAACCAGGTCTAACCAGGTCTAAACCAGGTCTAACCAGGTCTAAACCAGGTCTAAACCAGGTCTAAACCAGGTCTAACCAGGTCTAAACCAGGTCTAACCAGGTCTAACCAGGTCTAACCAGGTCTAAACCAGGTCTAAACCAGGTCTAACCAGGTCTAACCAGGACTAAACCAGGTGTAACCAGGTGTAACCAGGTCTAACCAGGTCTAAACCAGGTCTAAACCAGGTCTAAACCAGGTCTGAACCAGGACTAAACCAGGTGTAACCAGGTCTGAACCAGGTCTAAACCAGGTCTAAACCAGGTCTGAACCAGGTCTAAACCAGGTCTGAACCAGGACTAAACCAGGTCTAAACCAGGTTAGGGTTAGGGTTAGGGTTAGGTCTGAACCAGGTCTAAACCAGGTCTAACCAGGTCTAACCAGGTCTAACCAGGTCTAACCAGGTCTGAACCAGGTCTAACCAGGTCTAAACCAGGTGTAACCAGGTCTAAACCAGGTCTAACCAGGTCTAAACCAGGTCTAACCAGGTCTAACCAGGTCTAACCAGGTCTAACCAGGTCTAACCAGGTCTAAACCAGGTCTAACCAGGTCTAACCAGGTCTAAACCAGGTCTAACCAGGTGTAACCAGGTCTAAACCAGGTCTAACCAGGTCTAACCAGGTCTGAACCAGGTGTAACCAGGTGTAACCAGGTCTGAACCAGGTCTAAACCAGGTCTAACCAGGTCTAACCAGGTCTAAACCAGGTGTAACCAGGTCTAAACCAGGTCTAACCAGGTCTAAACCAGGTCTAAACCAGGTCTAACCAGGTCTAACCAGGTCTAAACCAGGTCTAACCAGGTGTAACCAGGTCTAAACCAGGTCTAACCAGGTCTAACCAGGTCTGAACCAGGTGTAACCAGGTCTAACCAGGTCTGAACCAGGTCTAAACCAGGTCTAACCAGGTCTAACCAGGTCTAAACCAGGTGTAACCAGGTCTAAACCAGGTCTAACCAGGTCTAAACCAGGTCTAAACCAGGTCTAACCAGGTCTAACCAGGTCTAAACCAGGTCTAACCAGGTGTAACCAGGTCTAAACCAGGTCTAACCAGGTGTAACCAGGTCTAAACCAGGTCTAACCAGGTCTAACCAGGTCTGAACCAGGTGTAACCAGGTCTAACCAGGTCTGAACCAGGTGTAACCAGGTCTGAACCAGGTGTAACCAGGTCTGAACCAGACTCATGAAGGTAGTATTTTGTAGTATTTCCAGTTTTTTGTGCGTACTTCTGGATGAATGAGATGAGCGTTCGTTTTTCTCGTTCGCTGTGTTTCTTCGTCAGCTGCAGTTCTCTCCATTCACAAAGAGAAAAGGAAAACAGCGCCTCGCGATAAAACGGACTGGTCTTGGACAACATGCTCTTCCACAGAGGAGCCATGCTTTCACGGCTCTAAACCCAAAGCATTAGGTTTGATTTAACCCAGAAAAAGTCTTCTCCCAAAGTCCAGACATGAACCAGGGTTTTATCACATTGTTCGTCCAAAACTTATCCAGGTCTGACTTCCAGAGAGGCCCGGTCTCACAGCGACTCAACCCAGGAAAAGGCTCTGTTTCTGGGCTACAGTTCACACATTGCCTCCTTGTCTAATGGCTCCATCACAAGCCAGGTTCTACTCGAGGTTTAAGAGTTTTTTAACTGACTTTTCTCTCAAAAAACCCAGGATAATTTGTCTGAATAGTTTTTTCAGCTCATAGTTTTGTTCAGTAAATGTTTAAAACCAGCCTTAGCTGCAGAGATAATGTGATTAAAGCGGCCTGTATCTGGTTTTACGACGTGTTCAGTGGATTTTTGACAGAATATAATCTGTTGAACTCGAGCCAGACTCAGTTTTTAGAACAGTTCAGAGGCAGATTAAAGGGATTTATACTGTTACCAAAAGATAACATCCTCTGCATCTGTCACACTTCACTCAGAGCAGCCATTTTTACAAAAATAAAACAGGATCAGCTCTGATGCACTTCAGTTAAACTCGTGAATAATTCAGGTCCAACCTCAGCACTTCATCTTCCATTTACTGCATGAATATTGATGGATAAATGTGACGGTTGATCTACAATATTTCCAAAAATTAACTTTAAAAATAGGAACAAAAATAGGGCGAACAAGACGATTCTGACTAAAACAAAACAGATTTTAGGCAATAACTCTTTATTATTATCTATATATGATTTTATCCTTCTGCAGAGTAAATTTATCTGCTCGGTTTAACATTGTTTTAGTTTTTAATTCAACAAATAACCTCTATCCATCAGTTTCCATATTTACTGAATATATTTACTGAAATTCATGATGGATTTCTGGAGAATTCTTAACATTGGATTTATATTAGTTCATTTTAATGCATGTTTGTCCCTGTTTCCTCGGTGTACGTCTCTAACAAAGACCTAACCCATGCATCTTTTATGTTTTGGGTCATTTCTAAAGCCTGAGGTGGGTTTTACAGACTGCACACCATCAGCTTTGAGGCTCGTTGTTTTACGCTGCAATGGATTTTAAAAGCTGAATGAATGAACGCATGGAGTGCTTCCTGCTTTTACAATAAATAAAAGGATTCCCGAGAAACGAGATCCAAAGTTAGCTTCGGAAACAAAACGTCACGTGGAGGAGATTCTCAGCCGTGACTCTTTTTAAAATGAACAGAAAACAGATGAAAAAATGAGTTCAACAAAGAAAAAAATAAATAAATCACACAAATCAGGATTTATATTGACAAAAAGTTTACAAAAAAGGATCAATCAAATGTGAAAAGATCAATAAATCGCATCAAATCAAACTTTTGCCAATTTATCCTGATGTTTGCTGAGAAAAGTGGGTTTACTTAGTGTGTTTTTTATGGGAAATAGTTTTAAGGTAATCTATGTTATATCAGTTTTTTAGTTATGAGCCTTATAAATTTGGAAATTGAAGAAGCAGCCCTTTAAATGCAATAATATCTGTTCAGATGAAGCTTCTCGTCTCAAAATCCAGGTTTACTTCTCTTTCAAAGCGCTTCCAAAAGAGAAAAGAGGTTAAAAAACAAAGTATTGTGTCCACAGTGAATCAAAACAAGTAAAAAAAAAGCAACAAAAAACAAGTCTAGCTCAAGACACAGAGAGTTATAACTGTTTAAATATTACCAAACATGAGGCAAAACCAAACAAGTGCAGGATGAAAAGCTTAAAGTGAAAGAAATTCTGATCAGAAATGCTTCAAATGGGGCCAAAAAAATGAAGAATTCAGAATGATTTACAGCCTGGACCTATTAAAACCAATGCTTTCTGTAAAAATATTGAATCTAAAATGTAAAATGTGGTTAGAAAATGCAGTAAAAGCAGTAAAATCCCAAAGAAATCCCCGAATGACGTCCGACAGAGAAAAGATATTTGTGGAAATGTTTGAAAATCTGTTGAAAAGTGAAATAAAACCAGTTAAATCCAGGTTTAATATTGGTTTTCTTTGGTTAAATGTTTAAAAGATGAAGTCCACAAATGAAACAAAAATATTTAAAAGAGAAAAGTACTTAAAAGACAATGAGTTACGGAAAAATGTTGCAGTAAAATGAGTAAATCCTGGTTTGATTTGAGTAAAAGAAGCAGCTGCTGATGCGACGCTCGGCTGGTTTTTCACTGAGAGCTTTGACCCAGTTCCCGTTGGATGGAGCAGGGTTGACGAGGATTAGACGCACAGCTCACAGATCCAACAAAAACATACAAAAATAAATATATGTCATGTTTCAAAAGAAGAAATGTGAAGAATAAATTGGACAAATTCAATTCTACACATAAAAAAGCTATATTTATACTGAGATAAAATCCAGGACAGTTCTGACCAATCAGGGACTGTTGCTGGGCAGAAAACACTTGGATCCTTAAATAAATGAGGAGTTTATTTTATTAGTCTTTGTGAATAATTGAAGGATTTATTTATAGTTTTATTGTTGGGTCGATTTGTTGTTTAAAGGGCTTTACTTTTTCCAGTTTTTGTTTTTTTTTGCGTTTTATGGACCAGAGATTGTATTTAAAATGAAAACAGAGGTGTCTGGAATAACTGTGGGACGTTTGTTTTATTTGGTTCATTAGTTTCTGTGTGAAGTGAAAAGCTCCATCTGTTCAGCTTTAATCTGACTCTGATGAAATAAATCTCATTAAAAACACTGCTGCCTCGACTCAGAGTTAGATTCAAGAAAAACAAATCCAGGTTTATGTCACATTTAAAAGAGACAAAAATAAACCCAAATAATGACTTTTCTCTGTTTTTCAGGGACGTTAAACTCTGGGTCTGATGTAATCGAGAGGATCCAGTGACGTCAGACTTTCTCATTAAACTCCGCTCGACTGGAACTAATCTGGCGTTAAATTCACTCTCGGTTTTTCCACTGAGCTGCGTTTTACATAAGCCTCACGTAACGCTCCACAGCTTCATCTGGAAATAAACTCTGTTCAGATTCAGCGACAGAGCTTTCAGATAATCAACGTTAGTTCTGTAATGTCTGGTTTTTGGTTTGAAATATTTTCTGCTTAAACAAATGATCAAAAAATATTCATATGTTTTGTAATAAATGTGAAACGTTCTATTTTTGGGCCTGTTTTCTGCAGAAGCTGTACATTTCACATTTTAATAAAATGTTGAAGAAAATGAAAAACAGAAAAACGTAGAAAGTCACTTTCAGCTCCTCACAGAAATCTTCACAGAAATAAAAGTCAGAGTAAACCAGACTGACCTGACGGCCAACAGCTCGGTCTTATCGTCAGGGTCTTCAGGAGGGTCTCCTGCTGCAAACAAACAGGTTTTAGATGGATTTGAGCCGGTTTTACTTGGATTTTATCAGATACAAAGTGAATTTAGATCAGATTTTAATCAGGTTTTAGTCAGAGTCTCAGGTCTGGTCTCTGGTCTCAGGTCTGGTCTCAGGTCTGGTCTCAGGTCTGGTCTCAGGTCTGGTCTCAGTCTGGTCTCAGGTCTGGACTCAGGTCTGGTCTCAGGTCTGGTCTCTGGTCCCGGTCTGGTCTCAGGTCTGGTCTCTGGTCTCACGTCTGGTCTCAGGTCTCAGGTCTCAGGTCTCAGGTCTCAGGTCTCAGGTCTCAGGTCTGGTCTCTGGTCTCAGGTCTGGTCTCAGGTCTCCGGTCTGGTCTCGGTCTGGTCTCGGTCTGGTCTCGGTCTGGTCTCAGGTCTGGTCTCAGTCTGGTCTCGGTCTGGTCTCAGGTCTGGTCTCGGTCTGGTCTCAGTCTGGTCTCGGTCTGGTCTCAGGTCTGGTCTCGGTCTGGTCTCAGGTCTGGTCTCAGGTCTGGTCTCAGGTCTGGTCTCTGGTCCCGGTCTGGTCTCAGGTCTGGTCTCTGGTCTCACGTCTGGTCTCAGGTCTCAGGTCTCAGGTCTCAGGTCTCAGGTCTCAGGTCTCAGGTCTCAGGTCTCAGGTCTGGTCTCTGGTCTCTGGTCTCGGTCTGGTCTCGGTCTGGTCTCGGTCTGGTCTCAGGTCTGGTCTCAGGTCTGGTCTCAGGTCTGGTCTCAGGTCTGGTCTCTGGTCCCGGTCTGGTCTCAGGTCTGGTCTCTGGTCTCACGTCTGGTCTCAGGTCTCAGGTCTCAGGTCTCAGGTCTCAGGTCTGGTCTCTGGTCTCTGGTCTCTGGTCTCGGTCTGGTCTCGGTCTGGTCTCGGTCTGGTCTCAGGTCTGGTCTCAGGTCTGGTCTCAGGTCTGGTCTCAGGTCTGGTCTCTGGTTTCAGGTCTGGTCTCTGGTTTCAGGTCTGGTCTCAGGTCTGGTCTCGGTCTGGTCTCGGTCTGGTCTCGGTCGGACTCACTCAGACTGGTCTTGGCGTAGACCCGGTCTAGCAGGTCTCGGATCTGGTCCAGCTGGTCTCTGAAGGACTGGCCCATGGCGTAGTCCACGTCGTTGGACCTGAGCAGGGACTCGAAGGTCTTCGTGGTCTCGGACAGGTTCTGGACCAAGATCTGACAAAGACCACGAGACTCACGCAAGACCTGCCTCAAGTGGGACAGCTCCCGGGCCTGGACCTGGACTAGACCCAGGTACCTGTGGACAAAGACCGGGTTAGACCTGGTTTAGACCTGGTTTGGTCTTTGTTTGGTCCCGGTTTAGTCCTGGTTTAGGTCTTACCCGGTCTTGCCGTCCTCGGTCTTGGTCCCGGTCTTGAGCTGGTTTTCGAGGGCGTCCACTCGACTCACCAGGTCCCGGAAGTCCGGGTCCAGCTGGGACTCGGTCTCGGTCTCGGACTGGGACCTGAGTCTGGTCTGGAGTCCGTGGATCTGGGCCTGAGACCGGTTCAGCTGGGATCTGAGGTCGTCCACGAGTCTGCGCAGATCCCCGTAGACCGGGTCCTGGTCCGGGTTAGACCGACTCTGGGCCTGGGTCTGGCCAGTCTTGGTCTGGTCCAGGCCGGTCTTGGGGAGGTTCCACCAGTGAGAGCCACAGTCCAGAGACAGACACATCTCCAGGTCATCGAACTCTGGAACAAAAACTTACTTAGACCGAGTCTAGACTAATCCAGACCAGAACGGTCCAGACCGGACCAGTCCAGACCAGACCGGACCAGACCGGACAAGACCGGACCGGTCCAGACCGGTCCAGACCGGACCAGACCGGACCAGACCGGACCAGTCCAGACCAGTCCAGCCCAAAACCAGACCAGACCGGACCAGACCGGACCAGACCGGACCAGACCAGACTAGACCGGACCAGTCCAGACTAGACCGGACCAGACCGGTCCAGACCGGACCAGACCGGACCAGTCCAGACTAGACCGGACCAGACCAGTCCAGTCCAGCCCAAAACCAGACCAGACCCAGAAAACCAAAAATCTATTATTATTATATTAATATTATTACCTGACCTGTATATAATAATAAATGAGAATATTACCGGGGTTGTATAAATATAATAAATGAGAATATTACCGGGGTTGTATAAATATAATAAATGTGAATATTACCGGGGTTGTATAAATATAATAAATGTGAATATTACCGGGGTTGTATAAATATAATAAATGTGAATATTACCGGGGTTGTATAAATATAATAAATGTGAATATTACCGGGGTTGTATAAATATAATAAATGTGAATATTACCGGGGTTGTATAAATATAATAAATGTGAATATTACCGGGGTTGTATAAATATAATAAATGTGAATATTACCGGGGTTGTATAAATATAATAAATGTGAATATTACCGGGGCAGTATAAATATAATAAATGTGAATATTACCAGGGCTGTATAAATATAATAAATGTGAATATCACCGGGGTTGTATAAATATAATAAATGTGAATATCACCGGGGTTGTATAAATATAATAAATGTGAATATTACCTGAGCCGTATAAATATAATAAATGTGAATATTACCGGGGCTGTATAAATATAATAAATGTGAATATTACCGGGGTTGTATAAATATAATAAATGTGAATATTACCGGGGTTGTATAAATATAATAAATGTGAATATTACCGGGGCAGTATAAATATAATAAATGTGAATATTACCGGGGTTGTATAAATATAATAAATGTGAATATTACCGGGGCAGTATAAATATAATAAATGTGAATATTACCGGGGTTGTATAAATATAATAAATGTGAATATTACCGGGGTTGTATAAATATAATAAATGTGAATATTACCGGGTTGTATAAATATAATAAATGTGAATATTACCGGGGCAGTATAAATATAATAAATGTGAATATTACCTGAGCTGTATAAATATAATAAATGTGAATATTACCGGGGTTGTATAAATATAATAAATGTGAATATTACCGGGGTTGTATAAATATAATAAATGTGAATATTACCAGAGCTGTATAAATATAATAAATGTGAATATTACCGGGGTTGTATAAATATAATAAATGTGAATATTACCGGGGCTGTATAAATATAATAAATGTGAATATTACCGGGGTTGTATAAATATAATAAATGTGAATATTACCAGAGCTGTATAAATATAATAAATGTGAATATTACCTGAGCCGTATAAATATAATAAATGTGAATATTACCGGGGCAGTATAAATATAATAAATGTGAATATTACCGGGGCTGCTGGTGTCCCGCTCGGCCTCGGTCTCGCTCCGTTCACACGTCTCATATCCCAGATCCTGCAGATCCACCTGCACCTGTTTACTGTCCCGCTTCACAGCGCCACCACCTGGACACACGGGAGGAGCACACTTTTTATCCATAAAACAATAACTCTTAACTTTGCAGCCTTTTGCATTAGAGCCATAGACGTTTTATTAGAGTTTATTAACTTAAATAAATACAAGACTAAAGTTTAAAGTGGCTCTACGTTAGAAAAGTACAGACGTCATTTTCACTGATGTTTGTAAAAAACAAAATAAACTGAAGAGGCCAGACTCTTTATGATGAGGACAGAACTGTAGATATTAGATAGTTATTAGACTTTATTGATTCACATGTGACAGCAGTTCACATTACTGTAGTACATGCAGTAAAATATATACACAGACTTTAAATATATAATCAAAAATTAAATAAACTTTAAAAGGTGCAACCAGGTTAAATTAACAATAGAATAAAAAGAGCTTTATACACATTTACAGCGATATCCAACTGTAAATGTGTATAAAGCTCTTTTAATTATATTGTTAATATACAGATCAACAGCTAAATTTATAAAAATATTATTATATTATAATAAACATATATAAATGGTCAGTTTTTAGATGTTGGTGAGACTCACGGAGCAGAGAAGAGTCCTGGACCAGTCTGTCCCTGGGATCAGCAGAGACCTGAGGACAGAGACACCATGAGACTGGGTTTTAGCAGGTCTTTAGTGAAACTGATGCAGAATAAAGGGTTCATTTGTTCACAGAGGCTGATGGTGTCATTTTTACCGCCTCAAACTGAGGATAAGACCAGTTTAAACTCATAACCTGCTCAGAAAAGGCTTCGAGTGATGCACTTTAAATATATGTCGTCTCCAGTCTCAATATCAGGTCTCAGACTAAAACAGAGTGTTTCGTGCTCCTACTTCACAGCGAGAAGCTCATGGGTTCATGCTTGTTCAGGTGAATTAGTGACTCTACATCACCTCTAGTGGATGAATGTGAGAATTAATGATTGTCACTGTCTTTAAATCTCCACTTCCTGAAGTTCTTTTCTTGTCCCTGTCTCAGACTCTCCTCCAAAATCAGTCTAGAGACCTCTCCTGCTTCTCTTTTATTAAAAAATAAAACCACAAAATACTAATCCATTTGACCAAACTGAAGTTTAGAGTTTAGCGTTAGCTTAGCTGTGACTTCAGCGTCAGGACGACAATTATCTCCTCCTCGTTAAACATTACGTGATTGAATTGACAGTATTTATCTGTGTTTTACGTTGTCTCCCTTTTCTCTGTTGATGCTTTTCTTTTTTCAGCTGTTTCTCTGTTAAAAGACATATTCAGCTGAAAATACACTTTATCTGCAGCTATTAAACTTCCTGGAACGTCATGTGACAAGTGTCGACCAATGGGAGCGCTCCTTTTTGGAGCATGTGATTGTCCAAGGTTTTCTGTTCCTGAATAGAGGTTCTCATCTGTTACAATCCCTTACAATAAACACTAGATGGATCAGAAAGACTGGTTTTAACAAATGACTTTACAATAAACTATTTGTTTTTAAACCTTTTTCACAACTAGATAAATATCAGTAAATATCAGATACAGTATGTCTCTAAGTGTTAACTCTGTGACTAACTGTTCACTGTCCAGGCCTAAAGCCGCTGGGATAGGCTCCAGTGACCTATGACCCCTGGAATCCATCACCTGTCTGGGGTTAAAGGTGAGCTCTGAGTCCCAGCCGTCCCATTGGTCACACTCTTCTTCTTCTACTGCCCCCTCTTCTGGTCCCACTTCCTGATGTAGTGACATCACTTCCTGTCTCAGCTGCAGCTTCAGTTCCTGGTTCTGTGTTTTCAGGTCCAACAGGGCTTTTCTGCAACAACACTTTAGCTTATTTCTGATCCAAAAATGACAGATATAAGAGAAAAGTCTGAGCAGTGTTTCTTTATAAATGATAATTAAATAATAAAGTCATGAACCTGATCTGAGAGAGTGAGGAGAAGCCTGTTTTCTGCAGCTGAGTCTTGAGTTCAGTCAGTTCTCGGTCCACGGCTCGTTTCTGTTCCACCAAGAGTTTAACCTCCGAGAGTCCGGGGTCGAAGGTCACGGACTGCAACAAAAACACAACAGAAACATAGGGTTTAGACGGGTTTAACCTGGAACTTAACCTGGATACACATAGTTTTAGTCAAACTTGGACTGTTTTAGTCAAAATGGACTGTAACTGGTTTAAACAGGATTTTCATAGGCTTTAAGTGGTTTTAGTTGGACTTTAGCTGCCTTTAAATGGATGTAAACCTGCTCCAACCAGATTTGGACGATTTTTAAAGGGATTTATTTGAACTTTAGCCAGTTTTAAATGCACAGACACATTTAGACAGTGTTTTGATGGATGTAGTTGAACTGTCAGTGTTTTCAACTTGATCTAAACTTGACCTAAACCCGTTAAAACCAGACTAGGGTTTTTTGAAGGACTTAAAATGACTTAAACTGGTCATAACAAGATTTAAATCAGTTTTAAATAGATTTAGTTAGACTTTAGCTGAATATAAATTGATTCAACATTTTATAAGCAGGTTTAGACAAGTTTTACATGGTTTTGCTTGAATTAAACTGGTTTTAGAACTTTTAAAACCATTGAATTTTTGAGAATTTGAATCTGTAGAAGCCTTGTTTTAATTTAAACGTATTTATGGGTCTTACTTTGGTCTGAGTGAGCGCTGAGTCTTCATCGGTGAAGTCACTGTGCTCCTCCTCTTCCTCAGACACATCTACGGCAAGCACAAAGGGATAAAATTAATCAGAAAGAAGAGTAAACATAGAAATTAAATCTCAGGTGTCATTTTCAGCAGCATTTGTATTTCATTCTGAAACAGATTCTTTGTTCCATCAGTGTTTATTAAAGTAAAAACACTTTTCTGACCAAAGAAATGAAAACCGATCTGTTTGTTTTCAACGCCTTCCAGTCATAAACTTTTTTTTTTTTACCTATTTTTACTTTTATCTAAATATGTGCATCATAAATATAATTACAATGTGATGTTGAGGTGTCTTTAGTTTGAAGAAAATGCAAAGAAACAGGAATAATTTGGAAAAAACAAGCCAGAGTCTATTTATTTGTCCAGTTTTTGTTTGGGTTAAGCCAAAAAATCAATTCAAATCAAAATGACCTCTAATCTTTTTTTTTATATATTCTTTTTAAATAATACTAATGTCCACTCATCCTGATTATTTTTCTAGAATTCCAAATGGACACAGATTAAAGTGCCTCTGGACCAAACATTGAACCAATCAGACACAGCAGCACATAAAGCCCGCCCCTTTTTGAGCGTGACGCGAGGAGTAAGATCACTCCATAGTTTCAGAGCATCATTTTATTATTTTACTGCTGCTTTTAAAAACACAATAAAAGTTGAAAATGTTTCCTCCTGATTCCCAGAGCTTCCTCAAAACTTAATCCCCAGATCTTTCACCTAGAAACACTGCAGATTATAGATTTCATCTCAAAATAACACTTTCACTAAAATTAAATTTGACAGCTCTATGTTTATTAATGAAGAGAAATAAGACTAAACCAGGTCTAAACCAGGACTAAACCTGGACTAAGGTGAGTCAGGTGATGAGATCTGACGGAGGATTATTCTTTATTATACACTACCTGTGATAAATGCTTCTTGATTGATTTAATTATTGATGATTTCATTAAATATTGCACTTTCTGCAGAATGAACCCAATGTATGAAGTCTCTATTTATTAATCTTTGCACTAGTTATTTATCTGTTAGGTGTATTTCATAAATTATTGCAGAAATCCATTTCGCTGACTTTAAATATCGTATCATTTCTGTTCTTGTTGCTTCTGTAATGATAATAAAGTGAATGTAAACCAAAATGACAATAAAATGAATAGATTTTTACAGATAATGCTGTCTTCACGTTCTGTTTATTTGTGGATATTTCTGAAAGTGTGAACGTACTCACTGTGATCCAGAGCCTCTCCGCTTTACAAACATGTTCATTCAGATTCAAATAAACGCAATATTTACACAAAACGTCATATTTAACTCGAGTGACAGCTGCAGAATCACACAATTATACTCATGTTCCTTCACGTGCCACACACTCAGGATTATTACCGAAAAAATGCATAAGAATCTGCAGGAAAAGCCTGAAAAAAGGCCTTTAAAGAAAAACGGTGCAGGTCAGAACCATCCACACGAAAAGAACGGCCTCAGTCTCCAAAAACAAACTGGACTTAACAGGCTTCATTTTGTTTTTACTGTACAATGTTGAAAAAGAAAGTGACTCACAAACTGAATATAAACTGTACAGGTTGCAATAAAATAAAAACGATGTGAAACTAATCATTTATTTTTCTACAGTGTCACTGACCAAAAGAAGGGAAAGTGAAATGGGTCTGAATCCCTTCACAGACATTTCCACTCACAGTGAAACTAAAAACTCAAGATACAGATCTTTTTTTTACCTAATCACAAAAACATCATCTAATTTTACTGAAGCACAACGGACTGACTTTATTTAAAAATGTCATTTAATGTAAAATAAATACTATTCTAACACTTTATACTTAAATCCTGATTAAATTAAACGTTTAAGGCACAGTCTGTTGCTGGATTGACGTTTGGAGTCGTGTTAATATATTTACTCAAATCTTCAGTTCCAATGTTGTTTTTAAAAAGTTAAGGCAGAAGCTTTAGAGTTAGACACACAGCATACATTTCCCACAATGCACCACCACAGCCTCGGTGTTAGTAAGTTTAGTGAGCATTTATTAAACCACCACAGAAAACATCAGAGGTCACATGACGGTCACATGACGGAAGCGTGTCCCGTGCTGCTCGGGCTGTGGCCCCCACCTCCAGACTCAGGGCCCCTCTCCGCTCGCTCCAAGCCCAATGTCACGCCTCGATCTGGGGCAGCGTCCACACGAAGTCCCCCTCTCAGATCCTGGAGCTCAGCCACCAGCTTCTACAGAAAAACAAGTCCTGGTTTAGTCCTGGTTTAGACCTGGTTTAGTCCTGGTTTAGACCTGGTTTAGTCCTGGTCAAGACCTGGTCTAGTCCTGGTTTAGTCCTGACCTTTATGAGCCCGTCCTTCTCCTCCAGGTCTCTCTGGACTTGTCGGACCTGGTTCTGGTTTTCCTGGTCCTTCTTCAGAGCCTGTCGGAGCTGGTCTTTGAGTGTCCAGATTTGGTCCTGATCTTGGTTCTGGTCCGACTCTGGACTCAAGAGGTTTTTGCGCAGGTCCTTTATTCTGTCGCTCTGTTCCTTTAAGAGCTCAAGGAAACGAGGAGACGAGTCCTGAGGAAGGAAGGAAGGAAGGAGTAAATGTTAAAGCTGGTCATGTTTTAAATCAGGCACAAAGGTCCTGGTCTCTCTGGACTGGTCTGGACCGGCCTGATCTGGTTTTGTCTGGACTGGACTGTACCTGGATGTACTGGTCTCTCTGGTCGATGGTCCGGATCAGATCCTGGACCTGGTCCTGCTGGTCCTGGGTCTGCCTGGTCCGGTCTGACATCACTTCCTGTAGGAGGCGGTCCTTGAGCTGGAGGCGGAGCTTGAGCTGCTGCAGGACGTCGTTGGGACAAAGCGAGGTCTGGGACAGAGACTCACGCAGATCCTGGACAAGACCGAGACAAGGTTTTAATCTGAAATCATTTGAGTATGAGCTCTTATTTTGAAGTCTGGTCTTGAGGCTGGTTCTGGTTTGTTATTATAATACTGTTACCACGGTTACGCTTTGCTCATTTACATGAACCACACTGAGCATATGCAAACAGAGCTGTGACATCAGCAGGATCTGAAGAGTCTTAAGGTCTGGTTCTGATCTTGGTCAGGTCTTGGTCTGGTCTTGGTCTGGTCTGATCTTGGTCTGGTCTTGGTCAGGTCTTGGTCTGGTCTGATCTTGGTCTGGTCTTGGTCTGGTCTTGGTCTGATCTTGGTCTGGTCTTGGTCAGGTCTTGGTCTGGTCTGATCTTGGTCTGGTCTTGGTCAGGTCTTGGTCAGGTCTTGGTCAGGTCTTGATCTGGTCTTGGTCTGGTCGGATCTTGGTCAGGTCTTGGTCTGGTCTTGGTCTGGTCTGATCTTGGTCTGGTCTTGGTCAGGTCTTGGTCTGGTCTGATCTTGGTCTGGTCTTGGTCTGGTCTTGGTCTGATCTTGGTCTGGTCTTGGTCAGGTCTTGGTCTGATCTTGGTCTGGTCTGATCTTGGTCTGGTCTTGGTCAGGTCTTGGTCTGGTCTTGGTCAGGTCTTGGTCTGGTCTGATCTTGGTCTGGTCTTGGTCAGGTCTTGGTCTGTGTTTGGTTGTTTTTTTGGTTGTTTTTTTGGTTGGTCTTTGGTCTTGGTCTGGTCTTGGTCTGGTCTTGGTCTGGTCTTGGTCTGGTCTTGGTCTTGGTCTTGGTCTGGTCTTGGTCTGGTCTTGGTCTGGTCTTGGTCTGGTCTTGGTCTGGTCTTGGTCTGGTCTTGGTCTGGTCTTGGTCTGGTCTGGTCTTGGTCTGGTCTTGGTCAGGTCTTGGTCTTGGTCTGGTCTGATCTTGGTCTGGTCTTGGTCTGGTCTGATCTTGGTCTGGTCTTGGTCAGGTCTTGGTCTGATCTTGGTCTGGTCTTGGTCAGGTCTTGGTCAGGTCTTGGTCAGGTCTTGATCTGGTCTTGGTCAGGTCTTGGTCTGGTCTGATCTTGGTCTGGTCTTGGTCAGGTCTTGGTCAGGTCTTGGTCTGGTCTTGGTCTGGTCTTGGTCTGGTCTGGTCTTGGTCTGGTCTTGGTCTGGTCTTGGTCTGGTCTTGGTCTGGTCTTGGTCTGGTCTTGGTCTGGTCTTGGTCTGGTCTTGGTCTGGTCTTGGTCTGGTCTTGGTCTGGTCTTGGTCTGATCTTGGTCAGGTCTTGGTCAGGTCTTGGTCAGGTCTTGGTCAGGTCTTGGTCAGGTCTTGGTCTGGTCTTGGTCTGATCTTGGTCTGGTCTTGGTCAGGTCTTGGTCTGGTCTTGGTCTGATCTTGGTCTGATCTTGGTCTGGTCTTGGTCTGGTCTGGTCTTGGTCAGGTCTTGGTCTGATCTTGGTCTGATCTTGGTCAGGTCTTGGTCTGATCTTGGTCTGGTCTTGGTCAGGTCTTGGTCTGGTCCTGGTCAGGTCTTGGTCAGGTCTTGGTCAGGTCTTGGTCTGATCTTGGTCTGGTCTTGGTCAGGTCTTGGTCTGGTCCTGGTCTGGTCCTGGTCTGGTCTTACCTGGGCCTCCTGGGCGGTCTCCCTGAGTCCAGTCTGCAGAGTCCGGATCAGTCCGTCCTTCTCAGAGATGATCCGGTTCAGCTCGGTCTGGACCTGGCTCTGCTTGAGTCCGGACTTCTTTAGACTCTCACTGATCTGCTCCAGCTCCAGTCCCCTCCCCCGAACCAGGACTTCCAGGGTCTACAAGAGAAACCAGTCCAGGTTAGACCGGTCTTGTCCGGTCTTACCCTCCTGGTCCTGTCCCGGTCCTGCCCCGGTCCAGACCCGGTCTTGTCCGGTCTTGTCCGGTCTTGTCCGGTCTTACCCTGATGGTGTCCCGGTCCTGTCCCGGTCCTGTCCCGGTCCTGTCCCGGTCCAGACCCGGTCTTGTCCGGTCTTACCCTGATGGTGTCCCGGTCCTGTCCCGGTCCAGACCCAGTCCAGACCCGGTCCAGACCCGGTCTTGTCTGGTCTTACCCTGATGGTGTCCCGGTCCTGTCCCGGTCCTGTCCCAGTCCAGACCCGGTCCTGTCCCGGTCCAGACCCGGTCTTGTCTGGTCTTACCCTGATGGTGTCCTGGTCCTGTCCCGGTCCAGACCCAGTCCAGACCTGGTCCAGACCCGGTCTTGTCTGGTCTTACCCTGATGGTGTCCTGGTCCTGTCCCGGTCCAGACCCGGTCCAGAACCGGTCTTGTCTGGTCTTACCCTGATGGTGTCCTGGTTGTGCAGCAGCACTTGTTTCTGTGTTTGCAGGTCGTTCTGTTTGTCCCTGAGCAGCTCCTGTAGTTGGAGTTTCTCTTGTTCTTTCTGCTGCAGCGTCTGGATCTGCTGCAGCGCCACCTGCTGGACACACACGGAACACACACGGAACACACAGAACACACACGGAACACACAGAACACACAGAACACACACGGAACACACAGAACACACACGGAACACACAGAACACACAGAACACACACGGAACACACACGGAACACACACGGAACACACACGGAACACACACGGAACACACAGAACACACACGGAACACACAGAACACACACGGAACACACAGAACACACACGGAACACACACGGAACACACACGGAACACACGTGTTATTTTCATATGAACCTTAAGCCCGTTTCACACCAGTGTTTCCTGTATTTTTCAGAACAGTTTCATGAAAAGAGCTGGACTCAGTTGGACTCAGAGGCTCTCCAGAGTCGCATCAGTCTCATCTTCTTCAGGTTGACTTTATCAGTTTAGACTCTTCTGATCTCATTACTGCCCCCAGCAGGTTGTTTTAGGAACTGAAGTTTTCACAGTTTCAGAGTCAAGTTTGAAAAGAGGAGACAGTAATGTTCTGTAACGAGCTGCACGACTGAAAACTACCGAAACCACCGAGAACTACAGAGAACTACAGAGAACCACCGAGAACTACAGAGAACTACAGAGAACTACAGAGAACTACTGAGAACTACAGAGAACTACAGAGAACTACAGAAAACCACAGAGAACTACAGAGAACTACTGAGAACTACAGAGAACTACAGAGAACTACTGAGAACTACAGAGAACTACAGAGAACTACAGAAAACCACAGAGAACTACAGAGAACTACAGAGAACTACAGAGAACTACTGAGAACTACAGAGAACTACTGAGAACTACAGAGAACTACAGAGAACTACAGAAAACCACAGAGAACTACAGAAAACCACAGAGAACTACAGAAAACCACAGAGAACTACAGAAAACCACAGAGAACTACAGAGAACTACAGAGAACTACAGAAAACCACAGAGAACTACAGAGAACTACAGAGAACTACAGAGAACTACTGAGAACTACAGAGAACTACTGAGAACCACCGAGAACTACAGAGAACCACCGAGGACTACAGAGAACTACTGAGAACCACCGAGAACTACAGAGAACTATAGAGAACCACCGAGAACTACAGAGAACTACAGAGAACTACAGAGAACTACTGAGAACTACTGAGAACTACAGAGAACTACTGAGAACTACTGAGAACCACCGAGAACTACTGAGAACTACAGAGAACTACAGAGAACTACAGAGAACTACAGAGAACCACCGAGAACTACAGAGAACTACAGAGAACTACAGAGAACCACAGAGAACTACAGAGAACTACAGAGAACTACAGAGAACTACCGAGAACTACAGAGAACTACTGAGAACTACCGAGAACTACAAAGAACTACAGAGAACTACCGAAACTACAGAGAACTACAGAAAACCACCGAGGACTACAGAGAACCACCGAGAACTACAGAGAACTACAGAGAACTACCGAAACTACAGAGAACTACAGAAAACCACCGAGGACTACAGAGAACCACCGAGAACTACAGAGAACTACTGAGAACTACCGAGAACTACAGAGAACTACTGAGAACTACCGAGAACTACAAAGAACTACAGAGAACTACTGAGAACCACCGAGAACCACAGAGAACTACAGAGAACTACAGAGAACTACAGAGAACTACAGAGAACTACAGAGAACTACAGAGAACTACAGAGAACTACTGAGAACTACAGAGAACTACAGAGAACTACTGATGTGTTCAGGTCTTTACTGGAAACATATGAGAAAGGGGCTTAAATTTAAATGTACATTTCAGTCCAGTTTAGTCCAGTCTAGTCCAGTTTTAGTCCAGTTTAGTCCAGTTTTAGTCCAGTCTAGTCCAGTTACTCACCTCCAGAGCCTGGTCTCTCTCCTCGATGCTCAGTCTCAGTTTATGAACGGCTGAGTCCTGGTTCTGCTTTGAGTCCAGCAGCTCACTGTAATCCTGCTCCACAACAACAACAAGAATCTGGTTCAGAGTTTTTATTTTCTCTCAGACCTGACTCTGATAGTTCTCAGACCTGACTCTGATAGTTCTCAGACCTGACTCTGATAGTTCTCTCAGACCTGACTCTGATAGTTCTCTCAGACCTGACTCAGATAGTTCTCTCAGACCTGACTCTGATAGTTCTCAGACCTGACTCAGATAGTTCTCAGACCTGACTCTGATAGTTCTCAGACCTGACTCAGATAGTTCTCAGACCTGACTCAGATAGTTCTCAGACCTGACTCTGATAGTTCTCTCAGACCTGACTCAGATAGTTCTCAGACCTGACTCTGATAGTTCTCTCAGACCTGACTCTGATAGTTCTCTCAGACCTGACTCAGATAGTTCTCAGACCTGACTCTGATAGTTCTCAGACCTGACTCTGATAGTTCTCTCAGACCTGACTCTGATAGTTCTCAGACCTGACTCAGATAGTTCTCAGACCTGACTCTGATAGTTCTCTCAGACCTGACTCTGATAGTTCTCAGACCTGACTCTGATAGTTCTCAGACCTGGATCAGTTGTTCCTTTCGGTTCAGAGCTGCCCTCAGTTCAGAGATGGTCCGGTTCTGGTCCCGGTTCTGTCTCTGGTTCTGGGTCTGGACTTCCTTGAGCTGGTCTTCCTGGTCTCTGAGAGCGGCTCTGGTCTGGTCCAAGGCCGACTGCAGCTCCTTTCAATAAATACATAAACATGACAAATTTAGTAAAAATGTAACATTACAACAAATTGCTATTTTTGATTTTTTATTATTAAATTTAAAAAGTAAAAAGCCTAAAATTGTAAAAAAAAAAAAAAAAGATTAAAGGGGGTTTATTATTTACTTAGGACTTTTAATAACAGCCTTTATAACTTAAACAGTAAAGAGCTAGAAAAAAAATAAAAAATACAGCAGTAATAACAGTGTTTATAACACAGGGGTAAAGAGTGAGACCTGGCTGTGCTCCAGAGCGTCCCGGCCTCGCTGCAGCGCCCCCTGCAGGTCTCGCTCCAGTCTCTCCACACACCTCCTCAGGTCGGTCTCGGTCCGGTCTCGGTTCCTCTGGACTCGGTCTAAAACCTGCAGGTCCAGCTGAGACCGGAACAGTGCCAGCTCCAGCTCTGATTGGACGGCTGCCTGGTCACCTGACCTCACCTGGAGACGAGGACCAATGAGACGAGGACCAATGAGACGGGACCAATGAGACGAGGACCAATGAGACAGGACCAATGAGACGAGGACCGATGAGACGAGGACCGATGAGACGAGGACCGATGAGACGGGACCGATGAGACGGGACCGATGAGACGGGACCGATGAGACGGGACCAATGAGACGGGACCAATGAGACGAGGACCAATGAGACAGGACCGATGAGACGAGGACCAATGAGACGAGGACCAATGAGACGGGACCAATGAGACGAGGACCAATGAGACGAGGACCAATGAGACGAGGACCAATGAGACGGGACCGATGAGACGGGACCGATGAGACGGGACCGATGAGACGGGACCGATGAGACGGGACCAATGAGACGAGGACCAATGAGACGAGGACCAATGAGACGAGACCAATGAGACGAGGACCAATGAGACGGGATCAAAACCATCAGAACTAACTCTGAAAATAAATATTATATATGTAATTTATTTTTAAATAAACTGTAAAAAACTTCACCTGTTTCTGAGACATTTCTTTGAACGAACACAGCGTTTTGTTCTGTTCCTCGATCACTCGGTACAACTCCGCCGTCTGAAATCACAGAGATTTAACTGAAAAATCACACCATGATTTATTAATCTTCATAAAACCTGAGAGAGTCCAGACCTCGGAGTCTTTGGAGCAGAGCGAGTCGGTTAAGTTCTGCAGGTTTCGCTCTTGTTTCTGAGCTTCTTCTCGAACTGAACGTAACTCCAGCTCCATCTCAGTCAGACGCCTCTGCAGCTTCTGCAGGAAACAGGGAGAAATCCAACTAAACCTGCTCAAATCCAACTAAACCTGTTCAAATCCAACTAAACCTGTTCAAATCCAACTAAAACCAGCTCAAATCCATCTAGACCTGTGCTGATCCCTCTGAACCGAGTCCGTACCTGGTTGCGGTCTTCACTGAGCCGGATCTTGTTCTGCAGGTTCTGGACTTGGTTCTGTGCCGACTGAAGTTCTGTGAGACACTGAGCTGCTGCCGTCTCGTAGTGGATCAGCTGCTCGCTCTGCTCCTCCATCACACGCTGGACACAAAACACAAATACATGGGCTTTCCACAATTACTGGACTCAACTTCCCATAATGCCTTTTGTGTCATGTTTGGCTGCACCTGAAGATATTTGGAGAAGCAGACAGGAGCAACAGCAAAGAGGCTAAAGCACAAATCCATTTTAAAAGACTATGATCCTTTTAAGAGACATTGGATCAAATCTGTGACGTCTTTCGTTGTTGTGTCTCGTGTGTTTCCTGTTCTCTGAGGACTACTGATGGAACATTTACAGATGTTCATTAATGTGCACCGTCTGAATTTAATAAACAAACGCTGAAAACACTCTAATATTAATGTGAGAGTTACTAATGATAAACCAAACTCAGCGGCTGCTCAAGCTCCAGCTTTTAGGAGCATTTCTGAGCCTTTTGTCAAACAGTGATGAGCAGACATCTCCATGGCAACGGTCGCCGAGGGGCCGTCGCTACGGAGACGACTGTTACTAAGGAACAGACGACTCAGTTAGACCTGGTTTAGTCCAGGTTTAGACCTGGTTCAGACCTGGTTTAGACCGGGTTTAGACCTGGTTTAGACCGGGTTTAGACCTGGTTTAGTCCTGGTTTAATCCAGGTTTAGACCTGGTTTAGACCTGGTTTAGACCTGGTTTAGTCCAGGTTTAGTCCAGGTTTAGACCTGGTTTAGTCCAGGTTTAGTCCAGGTTTAGACCTGGTTTAGTCCAGGTTTAGTCCAGGTTTAGACCTGGTTTAGTCCAGGTTTAGTCCTGGTTTAGTCCAGGTTTAGTCCAGGTTTAGACCTGGTTTAGTCCAGGTTTAGACCTGGTTTAGACCTGGTTTAGTCCAGGTTTAGTACCTGTTGAAACCTAAATGGTCCACATTGAACATATTCATCGTTCCATTCTTGCTCCATTTCTTCCAGTGTCACTTCCTGTTGGTACGACCTCACTTCCTGTTGGTACGACCTCACTTCCTGTTGGTACGACCTCACTTCCTGTTGGTATGACCTCACTTCCTGCTGCTCTGCTCTAGTTTTGACCAGAATCGGGAGTTTACTTGCTTTGTGTGTTTTCACTGTTGGGACCTCCAGACCTTTAGGGACCCCTCTCACTGCCTCGAGCCCAGGACGAGTGCTCTCCTCTGGGCTCACATTCTCTGGAGCTCCCCCTGTCTCTGGAGCCTCCTCTGGGTCTTTCCCGACCTCTGCCACATTTTCCAGCGACTCCTCAGACAAATTCGGACTTGGACACTTTGTCGTATCATCAGCCAGATCTTTAGCCAAATCCTCGCTCTCTGAGTATCTGGTGTGAGGCCCACATGACGTACTTCTTCTGCCCAACTTTCGGGGAACTTTACAAACAGCTTCGTAATCCGAATCCGCGACTCGTAAAGCGGCGCAACCTTTGCATCGCCTCGTCTTGTTTCCCGACTCCAAACCGGGGCAGTTATTGTGTAAATGAATCTGTAAATGCTGATCCAAAATGGACGACTCTTCCTCTTCTTTCTCGGCCCAAGATTCGTAAACAGAAAACTCCAGATCTTCTTGAATTAAATCGGAATATTTGGCGTCTTGTTGAGCTTGTGAATCCACGTTTTCTGCTTCGTCCGCTCCTTCCTCTGCGTTGTTTTTGCGGTAAAGTCTCTCGATGCACTGCCGAAGCTGGTTTTTCTCCAGGAGGAGTTTGTGGAGACGTTCCAGAGACAGCGCCTCGACTCGAGCGATGACGGTGTCGAAGCGGTACATTCGGTCCAACATGAAGGCGCATTTGGAGCAGGCGAACTCGGCGCGACCGTCCCGGCTCAGGTCTCGACCCAGGACGTGGGACAGCAGCACCTGGAGGTTCAGTTTGGACGAAGGGTGGAAGATCCAACGCCGCTGGTTCCCGCAGAGCTCTCGAGCACAAATACGGCAGCACTCCTTCATCTTGGACGGGTTCTACCAGAAATGTGGACGAGTCGTAAAGAGTTTTAGAAGAAAAGAGAATCTGGAAACGGTTTTGTCCAAGAAAAATGACTTTTCATTTAAAAAAAGATAGTTCACCAACAAATCCAGTGCTTTTCAGTCTAAGAAAAGATTCTGGTTAAAAAAAGTTCTTGGGCAAACTATTCTTGATTTTGTTCAAGAAAAAAATGTTTGAATTTGGCAAAAGTTTTCTCGTAATGTGCTTCAAGCTTTGGATTTTTTAGTCCAATTGCCAGAGATTGTGGCCTCAAGTCCTCAACGAATCAGTGGGATGAGATAATCAGAAGGGTCTGGACTGGAGCTCAAAGAGTCCGAAGAGTCGAGGTTTCTTGAAGCTTTTAGCGTTAACACAAGAAATGTTTTTGCTTTTGTCCAAAAAAGAACGCTTCAAACACGTCCTTCAGCTTCGTCCAAATGAGTCTGAGAAGTCTGGACCCAGTTAAATCTCTGTCGAATACGTCCATAAAACTATGTTTATTTGTCAAAGGTTGAATTATTTCTCTGTAATGTTTAAGTTGATAACGTCTGTGATTCTCTTCAGGTTTAAAATGTGCAATAAACACACCATATATATTATATTAACTATAGTTACATTAAAATAAATACAAATAGTGCAATATTCTGAACATGTTTGGCTTTTTGCATCATTTTTGTAATAAATACAGCCCTAAATCAAAGTCATAAATAGTGACGTTTACATCAAATTTAGTACAATCTGAAAATCTAAACTGCACTGAACCAAAGCATTAAACCTTCCGGAGCCATGTGTTTGATCAGCTTCACCGATAACAACATTCACTGAAGCGAGATCAGTTCACTCAGATTTTCTTGTTATTCGCGTTAAAGACAGATCTGGTGCATTCAGAGGCTCGACGTGTTCCGTGTTGAAAAAAACAACTGAAGATAAAGACCATCCCGTTATTATTATAATTTAATCCAAATCTCGTCCTGAGTCCAAACCTAGCGGAGCTGGTTCTGGTGAAAACCCCGGTTTAACGGCGGTGTTTCCTCGGATATGATTCACTCGGGGCTGGGCTTTCTTCCGGTGTCTCTGAGAACCGTGCATCACCGAGAAAAGGCCGAAGAGGCGCCACACGAAGCCGGAAAACACGCTCTGATCCCGGGCTGAGGCGGTGCGGAGAGGCGGGTCTGGGTCTGGGGTTTTTTTTCTGGAGAAGGTTCGGTTTGAAGAAGGATGCGGAGAGTGTCACACACCAGAGCGCGTTCACGAGCAGCCACAGCGCGGTCACGAGGAGAGACAAAGATCCGCAGTGAAACAGGAGGCTCACTCTGGACCTGGTTCAGGCTGGACTCATTGAACTCGTCACACATTGATCTGAGCGTTTTCTTGTTGTGGCACAAATTTTCTGTCTTTATGTAAAATCTTCTAATTTAGAGGGCATCTCTATTGCCGATAGAGAAATTATTTTGAGTCAATTGGCAGACGACACCGCCCTTTTTTTAAGAGACGCTTTACAGGTAAAACCTGCAATTCAATTAATAAAGTTATTCTCTAATGCATCAGGTTTATGTCTAAATTTAGGTAAGTGTGAATTGTTTGCAGTAAAAAATAGTGATATTACTTCAGTTGATGAAATTTGGGTTAAGAGTAGGGTTAATTATTTGGGCATCGTTATTACTAAAGATCGGCAGGAGAGATGCTCTCTGAATTTTGAACCGAGAATGAAAAAAGCAGAAAACAGGTTCAAGCAGTGGCTGCAGAGAGACCTGTCTCTGACGGGACGTGTGCTTCTGTCTAAAGCTGAAGGGATCTCCAGGCTTATCTATGCTGCCTCTTCTTTGGCTTTAGACACTAAAACTGCCAAGAGAATCGATCAAATGTTATTTAATTTTTTATGGAAAAACAGAATACATTACATCAGAAAGTCAGTCGTAGTTAATACTTGTAAGAACGGAGGCCTGGATTTCTTGGACTTCTCTACATTAAATAATGTAATTAAGATAAAATGGTTAAAGCATTATCTAAAAAATGACTTATCTATTTGGAATTTTATTCCTAAATTTGTTTTTAATCAGATGGGTGGTCTCCCATTTTTGCTAGTTTGCAATTATCAAATCAACAAAATACCCTTGAAGCTGTCAGATTTTCACAAACAGGCCTTACTTGCATGGAAACTCATTTACAAACACAATTTTTCCCCACATAGATATTATATTTGGAACAATGGGGACATAGTTTACAACAAAAAAAGTCTCTACCTACAGAACTGGCTGGATAAAGGTATTCATTCAGTTTCTCAATTGTGTAATGCTGATGGACAGTTGATGGGCTTTGAAGAATTTATTGGACATTTTGATTTTCCTGTTTCTTACAGTGAGTTTTGTCGTGTAATGAAAGCCATCCCAGAGGGTGCTGTGAATCTGTGCAGAGGCTTTAGTTCTGAAATGTGTGATGTTCCTGTTATTAACCCTGTCAATACGGTCTGTGGTAACATTTGTTTCAGGTCACACAGAAATAATAATAGAGCTATTCGTGAATTGTTCCAAAGAGAGATCTCAACAAAGCCCTATGTCACCACCCACTGGGCTAAACTGAACAGAAATATCTCTTGGCCAATAGTTTGGTTGCTGCCTCAGAAATTCATAATCACTAATAAGGTCAGGGAAATCTCTTTTAAAATATTACATAAAATTTATCCTGTAAGGTATTATATGAAAAAATTTAAGAAAGACATTGACATTACTTGCTCTTTTTGTTCTGTGCAACCTGAAACTGTCCCTCATCTTTTTTGGCACTGTAATTTTACAATTAAACTATGGAAAGATCTAGCAAGATTTATTTCTGATAAGTTACATGGGAATTTTGAATTGTTTTATGAAAATGTTATTTTGGGTTTTGTTTCAAATAAGAAAAACGAAAAAGAGCAGGCCTTTCTTATAAACTTGTTGCTACTGCTGGCCAAATATTATATTCACAAATGTAAATTCTCTGGAGAAAAACCTTTTTTTTGTATTTTCTTTAAATACTTTCAGTTGTATTTACAGTCTCTTGCCCCAATGGATAACAAGAAAGCTCTAAGAACAATTAGTATCTGCAAAAGATTTGGAATTTGTGTTAGTTTTGATGGAAAAGATTGATTTATTATGTGCTGTTTATCCTATTTGTTATTTTATTTTATTTTTTTTCTCTCTTTTTTTCCTTTTATTTGTATTTACGCTTATATTTTTAGTTAGTTATTGTATATGTTTGCCTTCCTGGCTCTATGAAATTGTCATGTACATAACTTAAATAAATAAATAAAAAAAAAAAAAAAAAACCCAGGATGCATCTGTGTTTCCCCGTGGCCTTTCTTACCCACAATGCACCACAAGTGTTTTAAAAGAAGGCGGTAGAAAAGGAAGTGAGGCTTAAAGCGAGAATTTTCAGTTTAAATAAAAGTGTCCATTTGCTGTGTTCATAGAAAATGTTTTATTTTGAAAACATTTGTCCAATAAACAGTTTTATTTCTCTTTAGAGAGATTTTCTCAGCGTTGTCATGTTCAGCTGATGGACTCCAGAACATTTTTATTTTATACATTTTATATTTTAGTCAAATATTTAATGATGCATAACTCTCCATAACGGCTTAAATTAAGCATTTAAGGTAAAATCTGAAGCCTGTTAAGACTCGAGGAGTTAGGAGTTAGGACTCTAGAGGAGACCACTCTGAAGGAAGGATCCTAGGGATTAGGAAACGGCCTGTATTTGACTCAGTGACCTTTGAACTTCAGCAGAAACAGCTTTAGTTTGATCCAAGTCTACTTTAAACAGAGACGTATCAGGTTTTGTTTCTGATAAAAACCAGAGCCAGGGTTAAAAATAACACAGTGACTCTGACCCACATCCACAGTCTGGACCGGATCTGGACTGGATCTGGACTGGATCTGGACCGGAACTGGACCGGGTCTGGACCGGAACTGGACCGGATCTGGACCGGGTCTGGACCGGAACTGGACCGGATCTGGACCGGAACTGGACCGATCTGGACCGGGTCTGGACCGGGTCTGGACCGGATCTGGACCGGATCTGGACCGGAACTGGACCGGGTCTGGACCGGATCTGGACCGGAACTGTACCGGGTCTGGACCGGAACTGGACCAGGTCTGGACCGGAACTGTGTAACATTGAGCCCGTTTACACTAAAAATCGGATGATTATCAGATTGGATTTATCAGATTATTCAGATTATTCCAGTCCACTGATATTAATCTGATTCTGAGAAATCAGATTAACTCACCAACCTTCCTCCCAGAACAGATACCTGCTGTAAACTGGTTAATCTGATTTATTTTGTTCTTTTACATCTGGCATGAGGAAAACAAAACAAAAAAAGCTGCAGAAAACATTTTCAGAGCAACATTATTTTGTCCCAGCGTCAGTGAAGGACACAACAAACACTGCATTTACACGAAGGACAGTAGCAGCGAGTATAAACTAATGCTAACGCTAACGCTAAGACTGCAGACGTCGCTGTGTTCAACTCAAGACCTGAATAACAGAAGGAAGAGTCTGACGTCACTACGAACAAACTCTGAGAGAAACCTGGGTTTTTCTGAAGTGCCTTTAAACGCATCAGATGGGATTATTCTGGTGTAAACGGGCTCAGTGTTGAGTTTGTGTTTTGGAACACGTTTATAAAGATTATTTAACTGCTACAAATAATATATATAATAATTAAATTGTTTTGTGAGAGCAGACTGAGTTGGAGTGTTTCTAAAACTGTAAAGTGTGACGAACCTCGACCGAGCGCGGCCTCTTCCTCAAAACTCCGTTCAACTCTTTCAGCTCCAGACGCTGTTCCTCTGTCGACAGCTCCATTTCTCTGAAATTCACACAGACCATGAACCTCCAGACTTTAAACACCACCTTTTAACAGAATAAGGCCCGTTATTTGACGTCTGCTCGTTCTGTAACCATCAGAGATTTAATACATTTGTTCTGACGTAAAAATGAAAATATAAAAAGACTCAGACTCACTTGGACTTGAGTCTCTGAAAAGACTTGATGTTTCTCCCAAAGATTAAAAGAATGTTAAACAGTTCATTTTCTTCAATAGTTTGACAGATTACACAGAGTTAAGTGTTACTCTCATGACGCTGCCTTCAAATGCTCTCTGTAAAACTCAGCGCTACAGGACTTTACAACCAAAGAAGAAAAAGCAGACACACATTGAACATCACTGACACCAAAGAATAGAAAAAAATCATTAGGACAATACTTCTGACTAAATAGTCAATAGAAATACAAGCAGCTGTTAATTGTACTTAATATTTTTTGTTAAATAAATACAGATTTAAAAGCTTTTTCCCATAATATTAGTGTCGTTAAAACGACTCGACAGGACTGGAAACCTTGAAGAATAGGACTCTGGACTTGGACCTGACTTGGACTGGACTTGGACTGGACTTGGACCTGACTTGGACTGGACTTGGACCTGACTTGGACTGGACTTGGACCTGACTTGGACTGGACTTGGACTGGACTTGGACTGGACTTGGACTGGACTTGGACTGGACTTGGACCTGACTTGAACCGGACTTGGACTGGACTTGGACTTGGACCTGACTTGGACTGGACTTGGACCTGGACTTGGACCTGACTTGGACTGGACTTGGACCTGGACTTGGACCTGACTTGGACTGGACTTGGACCTGGACTTGGACCTGACTTGGACTGGACTTGGACCTGACTTGGACCTGGACTTGGACTGGACTTGGACCTGACTTGGACTGGACTTGGACCTGACTTGGACCGGACTTGGACTGGACTTGGACTGGACCTGACTTGGACTGGACTTGGACCTGACTTGGACTGGACCTGGACTGGACTTGGACTGGACTTGGACCTGACTTGAACCGGACTTGGACTGGACTTGGACTTGGACCTGACTTGGACTGGACTTGGACCTGACTTGGACCGGACTTGGACTGGACTGGACTTGGACTGGACTTGGACTGGACTTGGACCTGACTTGGACTGGACCTGGACTGGACCTGGACTGGACTTGGACTGGACTTGGACTGGACTTGGACTGGACCTGACTTGGACTGGACTTGGACCTGACTTGGACTGGACCTGACTTGGACTGGACTTGGACTGGACTTGGACTGGACTTGGACCTGACTTGGACTGGACTTGGACCTGACTTGGACTGGACCTGGACTGGACCTGGACTGGACTTGGACCGGACTTGGACTGGACTTGGACTGGACTTGGACTGGACTTGGACCTGACTTGGACTGGACTTGGACCTGACTTGGACTGGACTGTGGTAATTATTGATAGTGACCTGTGCTTCTGGTCCAGAGCTGGTCGTAGGAGACGGTCCCGGGAGGTCTCACTCTGCTGCAGACCCTGGTCCAGAGCTGGTCGTAGGAGACGGTCCCGGGAGGTCTCACTCTGCTGCAGACCCTCGTCCAGAGCTGGTCGTAGGAGACGGTCCCGGGAGGTCTCACTCTGCTGCAGACCCTGGTCCAGAGCTGGTCGTAGGAGACGGTCCCGGGAGGTCTCACTCTGCTGCAGACCCTGGTCCAGAGCTGGTCGTAGGAGACGGTCCCGGGAGGTCTCACTCTGCTGCAGACCCTGGTCCAGAGCTGGTCGTAGGAGACAGTCCCGGGAGGTCTCACTCTGCTGCAGACCCTGTGACCATTAAACACCACATTAACTTTTGAATTCCTCTGAGAAAGAAGAGTCTTTTCTGTTGAGGCTCAGACCTGTTGAAGCAGCTGGATTTTAGCCTCGAGCGTCTCTTGGATCCGGTTCGTCTCATGTTCACGACGCTGCAGCTCTTCTTCGCTCTGTTTGGACACGAGCTCCGCTGTAGATCTGCAACAAGATACGTGTGGATGATGATGATGAAGAGCCTCAGACACATGCAGCGTGTGGTGCATTAAAAAGTAAAGATCCCTGAAACTGAAGCAGCTGAACGGCCTCCGTCACTGCACCAGACTTTTATTTTAAAAAAAGTTTATGTTTAAAAAGAGTTTTGTGAAAAACTGAATGAGCTGCAATCATCAAATGAAACAGATGCTGATCTCAGGTCAGTTACATTAGTCTCATTCTGTGTAGGTTTATTTGATCAGTTTCTTTATCAGAGTGAACCTGTGTTTACAAAGACATTAGGCTTTATTTAAATCATAAAGTTAGAATACTGTAAAATAACACGACTAAATATTAAATATTGTTTGTCCCTGTGGTGTTGCCGTACAATACTGAGCCGTGGATGTATTAGTAGAACAGAAACTGAATGAGTAAAAAAAAAACACGGCCGCCCATTATTTTTTTAACAGACGTTGCTCATTGGTTCAGCACGACAGAAACGTTTTGGGCTTCCGTGTTATTTCCGTGTTATTTCCGTGTTATTTCCGTGTTCTGAGGCCGATAGAACAGGTCACTACTGGCTCATGTGTCTGTGTCATGTGATCTGTTCTGACCAATGAGCTGAAGGCGCTAGAACGATGACGTCATAAACAAAAGTTATTTTTTGCAAATTTAAGGATTTTAACAAAGAAATGAAAATAGACAAAAACAGTTGGACGTGTCTTTAGCCGAAAACCAGGCGTTTGTTTTGTTTTGGGTTTTTTGCCGTTTTAAGACGTAGAGGATTTGTTTGATGCAGTTCCTCGAGTGGCCACTAAACACAACACAGCAGAGGAAATGTATTATACATCCACGACTGAGCCGTGTGCAAAAGACTCTGCTCAGTGTTAGATGTGACCCTGCTCAGTGTTAGATGTGACTCTGCTCAGTGTTAAAGATGACTCTGTTCAGTGTTAGATGTGACTCTGCTCAGTGTTAGATGTGACTCTGCTCAGTGTTAAAGGTGACTCTGCTCAGTGTTAGATGTGACTCTGCTCAGTGTTAAAGCTGACTCTGCTCAGTGTTAGATGTGACTCTGCTCAGTGTTAAAACTGACTCTGCTCAGTGTTAAACTCACAGGGCCTGGTGCAGCAGCTGCTGTTTTTCCTCCAGTTCTTTCTTCAGACTCTGCAGCTCCACTTTCAGCTCAATATTCTGTCAAAACACACAACACACTTTTATTTTTTTATTTAAAGGAACAGGTTTTAGTTTTGAGTTTTAAAAATAAAAATACAAATCAAAGTGTTAAATATGGAGCCAGTTGCACATTAAAAACCTGCCATTTTGTAAATCTATTTTTGTGCATGGTTCTTTTGTTTATAAAGAAGCACTTTATAAGGTTATTTTAATTGCTATTTCTCTGTTTTCTCTGAGCTGCAGAGTTGTCTCGGTGCATGTTTACTCTGGTTTGAGTTAAACCTGAGCCTCTCTGAGATCAACACAGATATAAATACACCTCAGCTGCTCACGCTCTGCTCTTTCCTTTAGACACAGACAGATTACAGCTGGATTCAGTTCAAAATGTCTGTCAACGTGGACAAAACTACCGTCATGTGACTTATTTCCTATGTTTTCTGCATCAAAACTGTCTTAAAAGTGAAATAAAAAGAGGTGACACACTTTTGAGTCTGGCTCCAGCTGCAGATCTAATAATAGTGTGATATCTGAGTCTGGTTTGGTCTGGTTCAGGGCGAGCTTCACGTGCAGCGCTCACGGAGACAGGCCTTTACTCTGATCCAGAGTTAAACTGAGAGACAGGGCTTTACTCTGATCGTGTTTCAGAGTTAAACTGAGAGACAGCTGCAGGAACGTGATGTGGGTCACTGGGTCTTTATTTCAGAATAAGACTTTACTGCTGCAGATTTAGACTCATCCATCGAAAAAACCACTGAATACAAAAACAAACAAACACAAAACCTTCATGAGTCTGTGTTGATCTAGACACAGATCAGTGACGATCAGTGAAAACAAAACAAACTTTTATTTATTCATTTATTTAAGTAAATGTGGGACTTTTGGGAAAACTAACTTTGAGATGTTTTGGAAACATTAAGAGGAACAGACTTTAAGAAAGACTTCAACAGGTTTTAGTTGGATTTAAGCAGGTTTTAGTTGGATTCCGACTGGTTTTAGTTGGATTTGATCTGGTTTTAGTTGGATTTGGGCAGGTTTTAGTTGGACTTGGACAGGTTTTAGCAGCTGGATTTAAACAGCTTTTAGTTGGATTCAAACTGGTTTTAGTTGGATTTGAGCAGGTTTTAGTTGGATTTGACCTGGTTTTAGTTGGATTTGAATAGGTTTTAGTTGGATTTGAACAGGTTTTAGATGGATTTGACCTGGTTTTAGTTGGATTTGAACAGGTTTTGGTTGGACTTGGACAGGTTCTACTCACGGTCTTGGTCAGGTCCTGGCTGGTCTTGGACTCAGACTTGTCCTGGACTCGTTCTTCGAGGAAGTAGATCCTGAGTTTGAGGCTGAAGTTCTCCTTCTTCAGGTCGCTCAGGTGCTGCCCCAGTGTACGGTAACCACGGCAACCGGAGGAGACGGCGTCGCCACGGAGACCGGAGTTAGACGACATCATCAACATCATGGCAACTGTCGCCACGGCAACAGCACCCTCACCCTCACCCCATTCACCACAGTACAACAAGACCTGGACCTGGTTTAGTCCTGGTTCAGACCTGGTTTAGTCCTGGTTTAGACCTGGTTTAGTCCTGGTTCAGACCTGGTTTAGTCCCGATTTAGTCCTGATTCAGTTCTGGTTTAGTCCTGATTTAGTCCTAGTTTAGTCCTGGTTCAGATCTGGTTTAGTCCTGATTTAGTCCTGATTTAGTCCTAGTTTAGTCCTGGTTTAGTCCTAGTTTAGTCCTGGTTCAGTCCTAGTTTAGTCCTGATTTACTCCTAGTTTAGTCCTGATTTAGTTCTAGTTTAGTCCTGGTTCAGACCTGGTTTAGACCTGGTTTAGTCCTGATTTAGTCCTAGTTTAGTCCTGGTTCAGATCTGGTTTTGAGGTTGAACAGTTGAATGAATGGCTTCAAACTGAAACAGGTGGAGTTTGTTTTAAAAAAGTGGGAGGAGCTTAAACGAGCAGGGTGAGAAAAGGGGCGTGGCTTGTTCCTTTTTTAAACCAGAGTCTCGTGAGGAATCTGGTTCTGAGTCCGACCGAGTGCACAGCTCAGAACCGGTTTAGGACGGTTTTCATGACACTCACAAAACTCTACAACGTCAGAACTTTTCAATCCTCAAACTTCAAACACGAAACATTAAAAGCTGAACGTTTACCTGAATCCTCTCAGGGAAACTTTCATTTACAAACTCATTCAAATGTTTGTCATATTTTTTCTGGCATAAAATGACCCTTTTGTTGAAGAGAAAGTGGCTGCTCTGTTTGAGCCTCACACTTTTCTCCAGAGTTCAACAGAAAAAGACAAAAAAGGACTGTCCCCTGTGAGTCCAGCAGAGGGCAGTGTTGTGAAGGAAACCTCAGATCTAAGGCTGTCTCTGCTCGGTTGTTTTTCTTGTCAGGCAGGTTTTTGTTTTTAAGGAGAACTGTTGACATTTTTCAAAACTGTCAGAAGTTTTGGACAAAAATTAATGTAACATTGATGAGTAGTTTTCTGTTTTTTGTTTAATTTAAAGAAAGAGTGAAGCTCAAACCTGAAAATAAATCCTGAACGTGGACCTAATATTCCTCTGATTCTTTAGTCTTTTATATTCTTTCTGTGCCACTGAGTGCTGCCCTCAGGCTGGTCTGCTTTAGTCCTCCTCTAGACCTGGTTTAGTCCTCCTCTAGACCTGGTTTAGTCCTCCTCTAGACCTGGTTTAGTCCTCCTCTAGACCTGTTTTAGTCCTCCTCTAGACCTGGTTTAGACCTGCTTTAGTCCTCCTCTAGACCTGGTTTAGTCCTCCTCTAGACCTGGTTTAGTCCTCCTCTAGACCTGTTTTAGTCCTCCTCTAGACCTGGTTTAGACCTGCTTTAGTCCTCCTCTAGACCTGCTTTAGTCCTCCTCTAGACCTGGTTTAGACCTGCTTTAGTCCTCCTCTAGACCTGGTTTAGTCCTCCTCTAGACCTGGTTTAGTCCTCCTCTAGACCTGGTTTAGTCCTCCTCTAGACCTGTTTTAGTCCTCCTCTAGACCTGGTTTAGTCCTCCTCTAGACCTGGTTTAGTCCTCCTCTAGACCCGGTTTAGACCTGGTTTAGTCCTCCTCTAGACCCGGTTTAGACCTGGTTTAGTCCTCCTCTAGACCTGGTTTAGTCCTCCTCTAGACCTGGTTTAGACCTGGTTTAGTCCTCCTCTAGACCTGCTTTAGTCCTCCTCTAGACCCGGTTTAGACCTGGTTTAGACCCGGTTTAGACCTGCTTTAGTCCTCCTCTAGACCTGCTTTAGTCCTCCTCTAGACCTGGTTTAGACCTGGTTTAGACCCAGTTTAGACCTGGTTTAGACCCGGTTTAGACCTGGTTTAGTCCTCCTCTAGACCTGCTTTAGTCCTCCTCTAGACCTGCTTTAGTCCTCCTCTAGACCCGGTTTAGACCTGGTTTAGACCCAGTTTAGACCCGGTTTAGACCTGCTTTAGTCCTCCTCTAGACCTGGTTTAGTCCTCCTCTAGACCCGGTTTAGACCTGCTTTAGTCCTCCTCTAGACCTGGTTTAGTCCTCCTCTAGACCCGGTTTAGACCTGGTTTAGTCCTCCTCTAGACCTGCTTTAGTCCTCCTCTAGACCTGGTTTAGACCTGGTTTAGACCCAGTTTAGACCCGGTTTAGACCTGTTTTTCCTCTCCTCTGTCCTGTTAAATCAGTTTTTTCCTCAGTGCTGCCCTGAGGCTGTTCTGTCTCTGACTGGAGCCTGCAGACCAGAACGAGGGCAGTGGCCTGGCCTTTATTCGGCCTCAGTCTGAGTTCGTTCAAGTGGAACAGACTCAGGACTCGCTCAGGCTTCAACAGAAACACACTTTTCACTGTTATTTATTTCTGTTTTGTTCTCAGTCTGTATTTCACACAACCAGCCTTGACAGAACAGAACATTAAACTCTTTATTTTCAGTCTGTTTCCAGTCTGTTTTAATGAGTGCATTAGTGTGAATCTGAACGAACCAGAGCAGACGCAGACAGGATGCAGTCTGGAGGAACATGACACCGATTATTGATTATTGTTGTCGATGCTGTGGAAGTGAAATCTGACACTGACCTCGGTCGAAGGAGAAAAACTCAAATGAGAGACACGTTCTTAAAGTACACTCTGCTTCTGTTTATTATTATTATTATTATTATTATTATTGTTATCATTATTATTATATTTGTTATTATTATTCCAGAGACTGTACGCATCAGCTGTTGCCGGGCAGAACAACAGCAGCAGTGAGTCAGAGGCTTCAGGGCAATGTTCAGTGACCTGTTTATGTCACAACCATCAGAAACTAGTCCAGACCTGGTCTGGACTGGGTCTGGACTGGGTTTAGACCTAGTTTAGACCTGGTCTGGACTGGGTCTGGACTGGGTTTAGACCTGGTTTAGACCTGGTCTGGACTGGGTCTGGACTGGGTTTAGACTGGGTTTGGAGCTTTTTTACTCAGCGTCAGTAAAAAGAACCTTTAAAACCTGTTTTCTCCTGAATCCAGATTAAATCTGTGACGGCTCTGCTCTGGTTTCTTTTCTTTTCATTTTTTATTTAATATTTCAGCAAAGTCACAGTAAAAAACTCTGCAGATACCGAGTTATTATACTAGTAATACTATACCATTATACTAGTTAAAACAAGCAATAAATCTGTTTGTGCAAATGACCCAATAATTAACCATAATTACTGTAGTATTACCAGTGCTTAATTTCTAAATCAACAGTTGCTGGAACAAAAAATGCAGGGTCTGTTCCTCAGACGCAAATGCCCCAAAAACCCTTCTATTCTTCATCCACACCTCCTACTAGCCTACTGTAGCCTACTTTACATAATAACTTATAGTAGCTTCATTAATATTAATGGCAGATAATCTCTTACCTTCTCTAGTTGTTATATTCTTCACAACAGTCATGGCCTTCCTCTTCCCTGTTTCAGTCTAAATCTAGACACTACTCCTCGTCCTCGGGACAATAACTCCTCCAGAAACCGCTCGGAGACACTTCTGTAATAACCCACGCTGTTATAACAACTCCTGCAGCACAAGACGCTCCTGTCACAGCCCACTCTTCAACTCAGTCTAAATACTGGGTTTGTTCAGAACTGCTGTTATTTAACAGCAGACAGTGGAGTTTAGTTCAATATGTTCAACGGGTGGCGTTAACCCAAGGGACCGGGGTTCGAGTCCCAACGAGGATGACTTCCCTGGATCCAGGGAAATAGTTGCCAGATCCTACCAAAATTAACCCCTGAGTATTACTGTAGTAGTACTCCATTATTACTGTGATATTACTGTAGTAGTACTCCATTATTACTGTGATATTACTGTAGTAGTACTCCATTATTACTGTGATATTACTGTAGTAGTACTCCATTATTATTGTGATATTACTGTAGTAGTACTCCATTATTACTGTGATATTACTGTAGTAGTACTCCATTATTACTGTGATATTACTGTAGTAGTACTCCATTATTAAGTTCAGATAAATAAAGGCACAGGTCAAATTATGCTGAGACATTTTATATTTTTCTGTTTGAATATGACAACCCCTGACCTCTGACCTCTGACCTCAGAACAGTTTGAGTAAATGATGCAGGTGTCAAGATCAAACTGCCACGTTGTTTCTCAGAACTAAACACAGACGAGAGAAAAGGCTCCTGTGGAAAAACACTGCTGTAAATCACTCAAACTCCCACAATGCACCTGGCTCTGCTCCCAGAATGCACCACTGTGGCTTTGGGTTTCTACAACACAGCAGTAATCATCCTGTCCACACTAAAACGAACCAGAATCAAACCAACGTGAGTTTGAAAACAGAGTCACGCTGAAAGTATTTACTCTAGACTTTTTATTTTCTAGACTATTTATTTATTTATTTATTTTTGTATTCATTTATTTATTTATTTATTTATTTGTGCTTGTCTTCAGTTCAGACTCAGGTCTAAAGTGACTCAGTTTTTCCAGTTCCACTTTTAACTCTCTTCAAACTCGACTCGAATCACTCGACTCTGAGTCAGTTTCCTCAAAGTCTGGTGTAAACTGTAGCCTAAACGCACCACATTTACACTGGTCCCTAAACGCACCACATTGACACTGGTCCCTGAACGCACCACATTTACACTGGTCCCTGAACACACCACATTTACACTGGCACATGAATGCGCCACATTTACACAGGCGCCTAAACGCACCACATTTACACTGGTCCCTGAACGCACCACATTTACACTGGTCCCTAAACACACCACATTGACACTGGTCCCTGAACGCACCACATTTACACTGGCACATGAACGCACCACATTTACACTGGCGCCTGAACGCACCACATTTACACTGGTCCCTGAACGCACCACATTTACACTGGTCCCTGAACACACCACATTTACACTGGTCCCTGAACACACCACATTTACACTGGTCCCTGAACACACCACATTTACACTGGCACATGAATGCACCACATTTACACTGGCGCCTGAACGCACCACATTTACACTGGTCCCTGAACGCACCACATTTACACTGGTCCCTGAACGCACCACATTTACACTGGTCCCTGAACGCACCACATTTACACTGGTCCCTGAACGCACCACATTTACATTGGCCCCTTGGTCCCTGAACGCACCACATTTACACTGGTCCCTGAACGCACCACATTTACACTGGTCCCTGAACACACCACATTTACACTGGTCCCTGAACGCACCCCATTTACACTGGTTCGTGAACGCACCACATGTACACTGGCCCCTGAACGCACCACATTTACACTGTTGCCTGAACGCACCACATTTACACCGGCGCCTGAACGCACCCCATTTACACTGGTTCCTGAACGCATCACATGTACACTGGCCCCTGAACGCACCACATTTACACGGTAGCCTGAACGCACCCCATTTACACTGGTCCCTGAACGCACCACATGTACACTGGCACCTGAACGCATCAGATTTACCCCGGCGCCTGAACGTACCACATCTACACTGGCACCTGAACGCACCACATTTACACTGGTCCCTGAACGCACTACATGTACACAGGCGCCTGAACGTACCACATCTACACTGGCACCTGAACGCACCACGTTTACACCGGTCCTTGAATGCACCACATTTACACTGGCGCCTGAACGCACCACATTTACACTGGTCTCTGAACGCACCACACTACAGTCTCCACCAAAAGGAGTCACATTTACACTGGTCCCTGAACGCACCACACTACAGTCTCCACCAACAGGAGTCACATTTACACTGGTCCCTGAACGCACCACACTACAGTCTCCACCAACAGGAGTCACATTTACACTGGTCCCTGAACGCACCACACTACAGTCTCCACCAACAGGAGTCACATTTACACTGGTCCCTGAACGCACCACACTACAGTCTCCACCAACAGGAGTCACATTTACACTGGTCCCTGAACGCACCACACTACAGTCTCCACCAACAGGAGTCACATTTACACTGGTCCCTGAACGCACCACACTACAGTCTCCACCAACAGGAGTCACATTTAAACGGTTAAGACTTGGGTTTTTTTGTATAAACGTTGGTAATTGTCATGAATTTAGACTAAACCAGGTCTGAACCAGGTCTAAACCAGATCTAAACCAGGTCTAAACCAGGTCTGAACCAGATCTAAACCAGGTCTAAACCAGGTCTAAACCAGGTCTAAACCAGGTCTGAACCAGGTCTAAACCAGGTCTAAACCAGGTCTAAACCAGGTCTAAACCAGGACTAAACCAGGACTAAACCAGGTCTAAACCAGGACTAAACCAGGTCTGAACCAGGTCTAAACCAGGTCTGAACCAGGTCTAAACCAGATCTAAACCAGGTCTAAACCAGGACTAAACCAGGTCTGAACCAGGTCTGAACCAGGTCTGAACCAGGTCTAAACCAGATCTAAACCAGGTCTAAACCAGGTCTGAACCAGGTCTAAACCAGGTCTAAACCAGGTCTAAACCAGGTCTCACCTGGTCTGAGACTCAGGTGGAGTCAGAGGAATAAGTTCTGACCTGTTCAAAGTCCCTGAGGCTGTGGCTCTGAGTTGGAGGCTTCTCTGTCTCTGCTCTCCACAGATCTGCACAAACACCAACACTGGTATTACACTCTGTTATTACACTCTGTTATTACACTCTGTTATTACACCGTTCAGGACCACGTCTGTCTCTGATCCTGACACAGTTCAGTTTAAACCTGTTCTGATCTGGTTTAATCTGGGATTAGTGCAGATCTGAGATAAAACAAAGTGTGGTTTCTCTTTTTGTGTTGAATTGTTGGTTTGTGTTTGTAAATGTGTAATAAAAGAATATTAGACACACAGATGTAATAATAGTAATAATAGACATTTTGACTTTTTGAGTGTGTGAAAGTTTGGGATTAATTTTACAAATAAACAGACGTTTATAAACAGATCTGGTCTAAGAACTCATGCAGACTACATTATAATGAGTCTTTACTACAGTATTACACTTGTATTATCGTGTTATTACCACCCTATCAAAGTCCTTTTACTGAAAACATGTCTGTGATGATCCTCAGTCTTTTATATGAACCTCACATGACAATTCAGGTCTGGGACATGTCTGACCCCTGACCCCTGACCTCTGACCCCTGCAGGAGGTCGGACAGGTGTGAGACACAGGTAAATGTCCCGGGATCTTTACCTTTAATCTGAGAACGACCCTCGGCGCGTGATTCTTTAACGTCCGACTTCAGAAACATTTGTGATTTTGCATTGTTTTTATTCATGTGTAATAACTGCACTTTACTCAAATCTAATCCTTTTCACTTTATTTTCTGTTTAATCGAATAAATAACAACTCTAAGACTAACTGTATCAGAGTTTTATTTATGGCTAAGACTAATGTAAATTAACTAATGTTACTGACATTTTGCTGTTGTTTTATAAAAAGGAGCAAGCTATGGTTATTACTGTGTTATAACGTGTTTATAAAGTTTAATAACAGAAATGAAAGTGGACTCACCCATCTCTGGACCGAGGCTCCTGGGTCTGACCGGTTTATCTGGACCACAGTCTCTGCAACAAGAAAGTCCACTTTAGACCTGGTTTAGTCCTGGTTTAGTCCTGGTTTAGTCCTGGTCTAGACCTGATCTAGACCTGGTTTAGACCTGGTTTAGTCCTGGTTTAGTCCTGGTTTAGACCTGGTTTAGTCCTGGTTTAGTCCTGGTCTAGTCCTGGTCTAGACCTGATCTAGACCTGGTTTAGACCTGGTTTAGTCCTGGTTTAGTCCTGGTCTAGACCTGATCTAGACCTGGTTTAGACCTGGTTTAGACCTGGTTTAGTCCTGGTTTAGTCCTGGTTTAGACCTGGTTTAGTCCTGGTCTAGACCTGGTCTAGACCTGGTTTAGACCTGGTTTAGTCCTGGTTTAGTCCTGGTTTAGACCTGGTTTAGACCTGGTTTAGACCTGGTTTAGTCCTGGTTTAGTCCTGGTTTAGACCTGGTTTAGTCCTGGTTTAGACCTGGTTTAGTCCTGGTTTAGACCTGGTCTAGACCTGGTTTAGACCTGGTTTAGTCCTGGTTTAGACCTGGTCTAGACCTGGTTTAGTCCTGGTTTAGACCTGGTTTAGTCCTGGTTTAGACCTGGTCTAGACCTGGTTTAGTCCTGGTTTAGACCTGGTTTACACCTGGTTTAGACCTGGTTTAGCCCTAATTTAGCCCTGGTTTAGACCTGGTTTAGTCCTGGTTTAGACCTGGTTTAGTCCTGGTTTAGTCCTGGTTTAGACCTGGTTTAGTCCTGGTTTAGTCCTGGTTTAGTCCTGGTTTAGACCTGGTTTAGACCTGGTTTAGCCCTGGTTTAGTCCTGGTTTAGTCCTGGTTTAGACCTGGTCTAGACCTGGTTTAGTCCTGGTTTAGTCTTGGTGTAGTCCTGGTTTAGTCCTGGTGTAGTCCTGGTTTAGTCCTGGTGTAGTCCTGGTGTAGTCCTGGTTTAGTCCTGGTGTAGTCCTGGTGTAGTCCTGGTTTAGTCCTGGTGTAGTCCTGGTTTAGTCCCGGTCTAGTCCTGGTCCCGGTCTAGTCCCGGTCTGGTCCCGGTCTGGTCCTGGTCCTGGTCCCGGTCTAGTCCTGGTCCCGGTCTAGTCCCGGTCTGGGTCTGGTCCCGGTCTGGTCCCGGTCTGGTCCCGGTCTGGGTCTGGTCTGGTCCCGGTCTGGTCCCGGTCTGGTCCCGGTCTGGTCCCGGTCTGGTCCTGGTCTGGGTCTGGTCTGGTCCCGGTCTGGTCCCGGTCTGGTCCCGGTCTGGTCCCGGTCTGGTCCTGGTCTGGGTCTAGTCCTGGTCCCGGTCTAGTCCCGGTGTAGTCCCGGTCTGGTCCCGGTCTGGTCCCGGTCTGGTCCTGGTCTGGTCCCGGTCTGGTCCCGGTCTGGTCCCGGTCTGGTCCCGGTCTGGTCCTGGTCTGGGTCTGGTCTGGTCCCGGTCTGGTCCCGGTCTGGTCCCGGTCTGGTCCTGGTCTGGTCCTGGTCTGGTCCTGGTCTGGTCCTGGTCTGGGTCTGGTCTGACTCAGCTCATGCCTGAGGTCACACGGCTCAACAACTGCATTAGACCAACTGAGACCAGAGCCAGACCTGCCTGATCCTGAGACCTGGGAAAACCTCCCCAGACCTTCACCAAGTTCTAAACCAAAACCATTTAAAACTAAAAATAAAACACCATAAAGCTTTTTTAAAAATCAAACTAAAACGGCTTTCAACCTGTTCCAGCCCTTTTCTGTTTTCAAATCCAAATAAAACCTGTTCAAAACCAAATTAAACCAGTTCGAATCCAACTAAAACCATTGAAACTTCATTTAAATCAAACTAAATCCTGTCTGAGCTGTGACTGATTCACATTTATTTGAATTCATTACGTCCAGAATAAAGCTGGTATTTCTACAGAAAAGAGCAGCTCTGAGGTTAAAGAGTCTCTTCTGAACAAACTGAGGATTACACAACACACCTCCACATTCCTCTCAGAGCAGCAACAAAACTCAGCAAAGTTCCAGAATTAAACTAATTCAATCACAGCCTGTTCTTTGTTTTTAAACCAATATCAATCAATAATCAAATCTACGTTCAGTTTATTTAGCTTCATGTGTTAAATTACTGCACAAACAAAATCACACATACTGTTTACACTTTTAAAAACTATTTAATACTGAGCTGAAATGAAACAAGACGCCATTGTGTCTTGTTGGAACAGTCCAGTATTTAGTCATTTATTTCCACTGGAGACAGTTTGGAGAAGCAGACGGGAGCAAGTAATAAGGCAGTTTTTGTCGCTAAAACTATATTTGAGGAACCTTTACAAAACAGTTTAAGAGACATTTTAAAATATTAATCGGCTTCAACAAAAAGCAGCTTCACAACGAGTTAAATCTGCAACGAAACAGTTTCAGCAACATTTGATTCTGTGCCTTCACTAAATCCAGCTCTTTTTCTTTAGTTCTTCTCCATTTTTCTGAGAATAACCTGACTGTCCTTTAGGAAACACTGAGGCGTCTTCACTGTCACTGACTTCTGTAAAAACAGTTTAAATCCACCTGAAAACACGGATCAATGCTTTTACAGTCGCTTCAGAGGCTCTCACTGAAGACTGTAGCTTTAAGAATCTCCACAAAGAGCTCAGTGTGAAGGAAAAACACAGTCAAGGAAAGGAAAAAGGAAGAAGGAAGAAGGAAGCGAGGAGTGGAGCAGCTTTACCTTCGTCTGTAGAGAAAGCCACTCATTCTGGAAACTCAGAGGAATCCATTAGAACCAGGAGTATTTCCAGTGTTTCTGAGTAAAACCCTGGACTTTGACGTGGCTCAGAGTAAACACAGAACACAGCGCTCGTTCAGGTCCAGGGAAAACCAGATCTGAACACAGCGCTCGTTCAGATCCAGGGAAAACCAGATCTGAACACAGCGCTCGTTCAGGTCCAGGGAAAACCAGATCTGAACACAGCGCTCGTTCAGGTCCAGGGAAAACCAGATCTGAACACAGTGCTCGTTCAGGTCCAGGCAGGTCCAGGGAAAACCAGATCTGAACACAGCGCTCGTTCAGGTCCAGGCAGGTCCAGGGACTGTGGACGAGTTCTCACCTGCCTCTGACTCACTGCTTCAGACTCAACCAAAAACAAACTCAAACTGGCCTGAGATCAGCTGCAGTCGAGTCACAGCAGCATTGTTTTCATACTCCACATATTTTCAGCAGAAACACTTCCACCGTGTGATGTTTCTCTTTAATAAATGAAGTCTCACACGGAAACATGAAAAACAACTAAAACCTGTTCAAATCCATCTAAAACATGTTCAAATCCATCTAAAACCTATTAAAATCCAACAAAAACTTGTTCAAATCCAACAAGTCCTGGTTTCTTGTTAAAATTAAATAAAGTCTTACCTGAAGCTCATTTTATTGAGGCTTGGTCCAAAATCCACCAATAATCCATTTTTAAATCCATCACAGTCTGATCCTGGACCTAGTTCAGACCTGGTTCAGTCTTGGTTCAGTCCTGGTTCAATCCTGGTTTAGACCTGGTTTAGCTCTGGTTTAGCTCTGGTGAAGATGCTGAGAGTTAGCCGCTGCTGTGCTGTTCTCTGATTGGTCGAGAGCAGAGACAAGCCCCACCCTTCTCCTTTGTCTAAGCCAGGTCTGAACCAGGTCTGGGTCAGACTTCAGTGCAGTGTCTGGGCGCCCTCTGCTGGACGCTTAGGACAGTGCACTCTTCATTTTACAAAACATTTCACTCATGTTTTAGAGGTTCAGACCCGGCCCAGACCCAGTCCAGACCGGGCTCAGACCCGGCCCAGACCCAGTCCAGACCCGGTCCAGACCCGGCCCAGACCCAGTCCAGACCGGGCTCAGACCCGGTTCAGAACTGGTCCGGGTTCAGAACTGAAAATCTCTCAGAGTAAACCAGTCTAAACCAGGACTAAACTGGTAAACATCCATCTCAAACCTGTTCAAATCCAACTAAAACCTGTTCAAATCCAACTAAAACCTGTTCAAGTCTAACTGAAACCTGTTCAAATCCAACTAAAACCTATTCAAGTCCAACTGAAAACTGTTCAAATCCAACTAAAACCTGTTCTACTACATACCCTCCTTTTTCTGTAATTCCAACAGTGGCCACAAGATGGAGACAGAGTTAGTTCTAAACTCAATCTGAGCTGAAAACTGTTTGGATCAAAGACCGAGGCGTCGATATTAATATTTTTATTCAGACATTTGACACAAAAGTGGAAGATGAGTGAGAGGAGAGAGAGCTCAGGAACATTAGCAGCTTGTGTTTTCAGAAACATTAAAGTGAATCTGACAAACTTCTTTATGAAGTGTGTTTTATCTGAAAAGCTACTGAACCACGTCATTGTCCCAGAATGCATTGCAGGTAAAACAGGTGGGTAAATGTTTACGTAGGTCAAATAAGGTAAAATAATGGTGACATCCGTAGCTCAGAAAGGTAGTAACACCATCAAGTAATACAAGTTTAAAGTAGGCTTTCAGCCGGGTTCCTTTAATCTCATCAAAGCTTCTTCGTTATAATTCCACACCAAATACTTCATTTCATTACTTCATTTAAAAACACAAGGATGAATATTCATATACATCAATATTCATGTGATACTTTGAACACATTTTGCCTTTTATCTGTACTTTTACTTAAACTGAAAACTGAATAAACAGGTTTTTTCAAAAAAGTGATTATTGTTCCATTATTTCAGAAAAAACGAAAACCACACACTCATCCACTCATCCACTCATCCATTCATCCACTCATTCTCTCATCCACTCATCCTCTCATTCATTCATCCACTCATCCTCTCATCCATTCATCCACTCATCCTCTCATCCATTCATCCACTCATCCTCTCATCCATTCATCCACTCATCCATTCATCCACTCATCCTCTCATCCATTCATCCACTCATCCTCTCATCCATTCATCCACTCATCCTCTCATCCATTCATCCACTCATCCTCTCATCCATTCATCCACTCATCCACTCATCCACTCATCCTCTCATCCATTCACCATTCATCCACTCATCCAGTCATCCACTCATCCACTCATCCATTCATCCATTCATCCACTCATCCACTCATCCACTCATCCATTCATCCACTCATCCATTCATCCACTCATCCATTCATCCACTCATCCACTCATCCACTCATCCACTCATCCATTCATCCACTCATCCACTCATCCATTCATCCACTCATCCTCTCATCCATTCATCCACTCATCCATTCATCCACTCATCCACTCATCCACTCATCCACTCATCCATTCATCCTCTCATCCATTCATCCACTCATCCACTCATCCACTCATCCATTCATCCATTCATCCATTCATCCACTCACCATTCATCCACTCATCCTCTCATCCATTCATCCACTCATCCACTCATCCATTCATCCTCTCATCCATTCATCCACTCATCCACTCATCCATTCATCCACTCATCCATTCATCCACTCATCCATTCATCCTCTCATCCATTCATCCACTCATCCACTCATCCATTCATCCACTCATCCATTCATCCTCTCATCCATTCATCCACTCACCATTCAAATAAAGAGTACTAGTCCCAGCAGAGAACACAAGGAACCCAGAGGCAGCACCCTCCCAGCTGCTGAGGCGGTTGTGGTGGGTGGAGCGGTGGTGGTGGGTGGAGCGGTCGTGGTGGTGGTGGGTGGAGTGGTGGTGGTGGTGGGTGGAGCGGTCGTGGTGGTGGTGGGTGGAGTGGTGGTGGTGGTGGGTGGAGCGGTCGTGGTGGTGGTGGGTGGAGTGGTGGTGGTGGTGGGTGGAGCGGTCGTGGTGGTGGTGGGTGGAGTGGTGGTGGTGGTGGGTGGAGCGGTCGTGGTGGTGGTGGTGGGTGGAGTGGTGGTGGTGGGTGGAGCGGTCGTGGTGGTGGTGGTGGTGGGTGGAGCGGTCGTGGTGGTGGTGGTGGTGGGTGGAGCGGTCGTGGTGGTGGTGGTGGGTGGAGTGGTGGTGGTGGGTGGAGTGGTGGTGGGTGGAGCGGTCGTGGTGGTGGGTGGAGCAGTCGTGGTGGTGGGTGGAGCGGTCGTGGTGGTGGTGGTGGGTGGAGTGGTGGTGGGTGGAGCGGTCGTGGTGGTGGTGGTGGGTGGAGCGGTCGTGGTGGCGTTGGTGGGTGGAGCGTTGCAGTTGCTGGAGTCGCAGCAGGATGTAGAGCCGTTTACGTTCGGGATGATTATAGGAAAGTTGACCAAGTTGGGGTTGCACAGATTTTCGGAGCCACAGCCAAAATATGATGATGTTGAATCTGAAAAAGGCAGAGTTTAGTCTGAAGCAGTTTAAAGCAACACACCTGGATTATATTCACACACATGATCTCACCTGATCTCCCCTGATCTCCCCTGATCTCTCCTGATCTCTCCTGATCTCCCCTGATCTCCCCTGATCTCACCTGATCTCTCCTGATCTCCCCTGATCTCCCCTGATCTCCCCTGATCTCACCTGATCTCTCCTGATCTCACCTGATCTCCCCTGGTCTCACCAGGTCTCACCTGATCTCACCTGATCTCCCCTGATCTCCCCTGGTCTCACCAGGTCTCACCTGATCTCACCTGATCTCCCCTGATCTCCCCTGATCTCACCTGATCTCTCCTGATCTCACCTGATCTCACCTGATCTCCCCTGATCTCCCCTGGTCTCACCAGGTCTCACCAGGTCTCACCTGATCTCACCTGATCTCCCCTGATCTCCCCTGATCTCACCAGGTCTCACCTGATCTCACCTGATCTCCCCTGATCTCCCCTGATCTCACCAGGTCTCACCTGATCTCACCTGATCTCCCCTGATCTCACCTGATCTCCCCTGGTCTCACCAGGTCTCACCTGATCTCCCCTGATCTCCCCTGATCTCACCTGATCTCCCCTGGTCTCACCTGATCTCCCCTGATCTCCCCTGATCTCTCCTGATCTCTCCTGATCTCACCTGATCTCTTCTGATCTCTCCTGATCTCACCTGATCTCCCCTGGTCTCACCTGATCTCACCTGATCTCTCCTGATCTCTCCTGATCTCACCTGATCTCCCCTGATCTCACCTGATCTCTCCTGATCTCACAGTAACGTCCATTCTTTTGCTGTTCGTTCATGTGTTGACTGTCGGCTCCACTTTCTTCTCAAGTCATTTCAACCAGATCTGGATGGGACAGCGTCTTTTCAGACGTCTGAAGTTAAATAAATATCATCTTCATTAATATGAAGCCCTCAAACGTGTGTGCTCCTCCAAGAGTGTTAAATGTGGCTCTCATCTCTGATGCGTTCACCAAGATCACAGCTGCTGATCTGAGGTCAGTCGTGGAAGTTTAAACATGGATGTTGTATTTTCCAGAGACCCTTCCATCTTTGATGTGTTTTTTCAACATAAAAGTGTTTCCACTTATGGCCCATATCTACTTTTTCCTTTGGAGTGTCACGGCTAAAACATGTTAACACACATGTGTTAGCTCTGGTTCTGATGCATAAAAAGAAAGTCTTAAGTTTGACCTCCAGGGGCACTTGAATGCATCATTTGTCCACTCAGAGATATGGCACTTACCTGTTGCCTGAACGCAGCGTGTCTCCAGAGCATTACAGCGAACATTCTCCAAACATTTATCTGTATAAGGATCACAGCCGTAGCACTGCAGAGAGCCAGCAGGGGGCGCTGTCAGGACTGAAACACAACAGGGTTATTACATGTGTGAGAGCGACAGGAGCGTGTTGTGGAGCTCAGGACTCACAGGACATGGTTTCCGTGTTGCAGTCGTCCGTGTCGCAGCACGAGATGTTGAGGATCTGAGAATAACCCCCGAGATTAGATGAAAACAGCTGAGTTCCTGCGACGGGACAAAACGACGGCAGAGCGCAGCTCTTTGACACAAAGCTGTCGGTCATATTAAAGAACTGGGACGAGACTGAAAACACAACAGGACAGACCAAAACCTGTTCAAATCCAACCAAAACCGGTTCAAATCCATCTAAAACCTGTTCAAATCTATGCTGAAACCTGCTCAAAGACTAAAAACAGGTAAAAGTCAGGACTGAACTGGTGTTTTTATAAACATGATGCTGAGACCATCACCAGATCCAGTGAACCTTAAACATGTCCATGAACACATCGCAGGGGTGGGGCAGTGTGTGGGCAGTGACCAATCAGAGGCCAGGATTGTTACCTCTGTAGCTGGCTGATGCACACATGGTAAAACCGCTGGAACAGGTCACAGAGATCTGAGAAGAACACGGGCTATTGCATTCGAAGCACTGAAGACCAGCAGCTGCAAGAGACAAGACCAGGTTAAACCAGGTCTGAACCAGGACTAAACCAGGACTAAACCAGAACTGAACCAGGACTAAACCAGGACTAAACCAGGTCTGAACCAGGACTAAACCAGGACTAAACCAGACCTGAACCAGGACTAAACCAGGACTAAACCAGGTCTGAACCAGGACTAAACCAGATCTAAACCAGGACTAAACCAGGACTAAACCAGACCTGAACCAGGACTAAACCAGGAATAAACAAGGTCTGAACCAGGACTAAACCAGGACTAAACCAGGTCTGAACCAGGTCTGAACCAGGACTAAACCTGGACTAAACCAGGACTAAACCAGGTCTGAACCAGGACTAAGGCAGGTCTAAAACATGACTACCTTTACCTGAGTTGATGCAGAGAAAAAAAGCCAGAAAAACCAACTGCTTCATCATCATCTTCATTCACGTCCAGCCAGTCTTTCACCTGAGTCTCACCTGAGTCTTTCACCTTCGTCTCACCTGAGTCTTTCACCTGAGTCTTTCACCTGAGTCTTTCACCTTCGTCTCACCTGAGTCTTTCACCTGAGTCTTTCACCTGAGTCTTTCACCTTCGTCTCACCTGAGTCTTTCACCTGAGTCTTTCACCTGAGTCTTTCACCTTCGTCTCACCTGAGTCTTTCACCTGAGTCTTTCACCTGAGTCTTTCACCTGAGTCTCACCTGAGTCTTTCACCTGAGTCTCACCTGAGTCTTTCACCTTCGTCTCACCTGAGTCTTTCACCTGAGTCTTACCTGAGTCTTACCTGAGTCTTTCACCTGAGTCTTTCACCTGAGTCTTTCACCTGAGTCTTTCACCTGAGTCTCACCTGAGTCTTTCACCTGAGTCTCACCTGAGTCTTTCACCTTCGTCTCACCTGAGTCTTTCACCTGAGTCTCACCTGAGTCTCACCTGTAGTGAGGTGAGGTGGAGAACGCTGTGTGGCTTCTTTTATACTCGTCCGACTCTGGGAGTGACTCAAACCGGTTTGATTAATGTTCTTATAAAACAACACTGCTACTTTTTGTTAGAGAATTTTGGATCTATTGTAAGGTTGTAATGCCCTGAGCCTTGGGCTCTGTCAACAGATAGACTTAGACACCTGCAGGATAACATGGCTCCAACCTCGAGCCTAATCAGCTGAATAACAACTGAATACCAACTCTTTGTTATTGTATTGGTTGCGTAATTGACCTTCTACGAGGTATTATAAACTCTGACCAATGAAAGCATAGCCAGACTTGAATGTTCAATACTACGCTGTGTTGACTGTTCAACTGTCTCCGGGCCTGTATGTGATGGTAATAAACTTCTCCTGCTTAAGACATCCAGACTCTCTTCAGTCCTTATGTGGTCCAATACTTGAAGCTCTAAGGCAGTAACACAATTCTCCTACAATATTGGCGTCACGAACTACGGAAATCTATATAGCAGCTGGACTGGTAAGTGCAAATTAATTTTTCTCTTTTAAGAGAAGAGTTGCATTACCAGAACCAGGCTTGACAGATAGATCCTATGTGTTGGGAAAATGTGTACAATACACAGTCTTTGAGCTATTGGTCACATATGTGAAATTAAATGTAAGTTTGAATTTAATTGGTTATGCAAATTAAATGCTTGTTTAAAATGATTGGCTAATTTTGGAGTTAACGTTGGTACCAGTATTCGGCTGAGGCCGTACTGGTTGCCTGTGAATTCATGAGAAAAGCTAAACATAATGAGCAGTATGAAGTACTGAAATTTGGACGTACTGAGAGCTCTGAGTAAGCTTTCCAACATTGAATTCTGTTTTCGATAACAATTTCAAAGGCCAATGTAATTGTTATTAAGGCGGTGTGAGCAAGAGTAAAGCTGTGAATAACACAGTAATTACAGGCTGATGTGAAAACCTTGGTGGATTGGCGTTGTATAGGTGGTCATAGCACTCTGTAGTGAGATTGAGCACGGTTTTGTTTTTCTTGAAACTATATGTCTGAGACTATAGCTAAAGAAGAGGCACGATAGCTGCTCTGCAGAGGGTCTTAGTCTGGGGAGGGCCTAGGAAAACTTCCTTAGAATCACTGATTCCCTAATAGGCGCCTATTTCTTAAAATGTGCGTGGAGATACATTCAGGATTTAATAGATTCTGCTCTTGTATCCGGCTCTTGCTACCATTGTAGTAACTCTAGAATCAGTTAAGAACTTTAACGATCAAAAGTGTTGTGTCTGAACAAACTGACAGACTGAGACTGATAAACCTCTGGATGCTGCAGTAGATCTTTTGCCATAAATGTGTTATCTGTTATTTACTATATGTTCTGTGTCTTATGAAGTTCAAAATTACTATGGGTTGGGTATTAACCACAGATTTCACCACACAGTGACTAGCTTAAGTCTTTAATCAACTCACTAAGATCTAAACATCAGACACACATTTCTTCTGTCTCTACACCTGGTGCAAGGCGATATCTCTACACTTCTGACATCAGCGTTAAAGCTACAATCTGTAGACTAGCCTCAACTAGACCAAAACCCTCTCCTGTAGAGCACACACACAAGTAAAGGGCTTAGTGAGTGTCAGCAGGACAAGGAAAACAAGGCAAAGTCAACAACTAACGTGTGGATGAGAAAAGGACCAACATCAGGGAAGATGAGGAAGGCGTTGTTGCTGATGTAAATAAGAGCTGTAATAAAGAAAAGCTAGACTCGATCAAAAGTGGACAATACCCGATGTTTAAAAAAAAAAAAAAAATACGGACCCTTTATTCAAACCTAAAGCAAGGCACTGTCTCTGACCTCTCACAGAAATTGTCACAGCGCTTGAGTCTGTGAACGAACAGCCCCCACCTTTGCTCTCGCTGTTCTCCTGATAGAGAGCACACACACAGTGTCAGCAGGATATGGAAGCAGGCAAAGGAAAGAGAAGGGGTTAATAATAATTTAAAAAAAAAATAAAAAAAAAAGTGAGGAAGAGGAAAGAGACAGGAAAGGAATAATAATAATATTGATCATACTAATCTCTTTGCAAACGGGTTCTCTAAAAGTTGCTAAAGTAACAACTGTTATAATGGGTGCACAGAAAGTGCTGGAAGGTGTTACAAAATAAAATGACATTAATTTTGAAGATTTTGTTATTAAAAGTTCTTACTAAGGTAGTTAACTAAAACTAATTTAGTTTGGTATATATCTGGTGTCTGTCTTGTCTTGTGTTTGGTGCAGCTGCTGTGTGTATCTGTTCTGTGTGAGGGTCTTGAACACAACCTATTGGGGTTTGTTTTAAAACAAGATGTTGCAAAAAATAAAATAAAAAAAAAAAATAATAATGTTTTTTGAATAAAAGATTTGCCATAACAACAGTTGATTAAAAATACAGTTAAGAAAATATTACAGTGTGACGGTAATGAGTTTAATCTAAAATAATGTTAGTGATGCGACTGGTCACTGGAGAAGCACTATTGAGTTTGATTAAACTAAACTGTATTAAAATGACAAGGCAAATAATACCTGACCATCATAACAGCCTGAAAACAGAAGGAAAACAGGGGTAACATCTGTGGATGTG
>CM072151.1:162631-245282 GCA_036850595.1 Rhyacichthys aspro | reverse complement strand
TCTAAACCAGGTCTAAACCAGGACTACACCCGGGACTAAACCAGGAGTAACCCGGGTCTAAACCAGGACTACACCCGGGTCTAAACCAGGACTAACCCGGGTCTAAACCAGGACTACACCCAGGTCTAAACCAGGACTACACCCGGGTCTAAACCAGGTCTAAACCAGGACTAACCCGGGTCTAAACCAGGAGTAACCCGGGTCTAAACCAGGACTGCACCCGGGTCTAAACCAGGACTAACCCGGGTCTAAACCAGGACTACACCCAGGTCTAAACCAGGACTACACCCGGGTCTAAACCAGGTCTAAACCAGGACTAACCCGGGTCTAAACCAGGACTAACCCGGGTCTAAACCAGGACTAACCCGGGTCTAAACCAGGACTTGACGCGGTGCTGCTGGAGGCTCCAGGCCGGTTCTCTGGGACCGGGACTCCGCTGCTGCTGTGGCCGCGGTCCGAGCCCTCTTCCTCGGCTTCTCTCTGAGACATCTCGCCGCTGGAAGGACTGACATCTGCTGCGGACAACCAGAGGCCGCGGGACCGGACCGGGACCAGGTCTGGACCGGACCGGGACCAGGTCTGGGTCTACAGGGATGAAAACAGACTTCCGTTTCTTCCTCTTCTTCTTTTCAGAAACATATAAGGTAAAAGAGGGACACTTCCGCCCCCTGCTGCTGGAGAGTGAAAATACAACACCAACAGAGCAAATATAATCATTAAGTAAAGAGCAGGAAGTTATGGTAAAAACAGAATAAAAAATAAAAATAAAATGTAATTCAAATGTACAATTATATTTACAATTATATTAGCTTTATTCTTCCAGTGTCGTATTACAAGATAAAACTGTAAAGAGTAAAAAGGGCAAGTTATGTAACATTAATTCTGTGACAAAACCCTAAGGTCTTTATAAAAGAATATATGAATAAATATTTCATAATAAGAGCAATATCTGAGTAAAACCAGGACTAGCTCTGAGGCTTCTCTGTCTGAACCCAACAAACACTAAAATATTGGTAAATTTTCATTAAAGTGTGTCAGCGTCCACCTGCAGGAGGCCACGCCCCTTTAACTCACCTGAGACACACCTGAGACACACCTGAGCCTCATGTTTCTGCCCCAGAGCTCATCCAGACCCACATTTAACCAAAACCTACAGAGTCCAACGGATTTATCTCAGACGACTTCGACCTCAGCTGCTCTGCTTCAGGAACAAACTCAGGTCAGATTTAACCAGAAACTTTGAATTTAAGTGTGTTTTATCGTCAGGAGACGGCTGTTTGTGAGAGGTTCAGTCTATTTAACAAAAAATTATTATTTATTTGTGCACAGAACACAAACCCAAAGAGACAACAGTTACAAGTAGACACAAACAAATTAGACAATTTTTCCACGACACAGACCTGACAGACCCGAGAGAGTTTTTATTCATCACACGTTGCACTAAATGTCATTTTTTGGTTTCTCAGAGGGGCATAATCTGTCCAGCACCACGACAACGTCATCAAAAGAGCTACATTCTTTTTTTATATTCAAATTTAGTTAATTTCTGCCAAAATAAATGTCTTTGGTCTCATATTGTGTTTGTTTTTCTGTTATTTTAACACATTTTGTGGTGTTTCCAAACGACTAAAGGAGTTTTTAACAGATGCTTCCTCAGGAACTCTTTTGCTCCTGCAGCTGTTCAGTTTGATAATAAACTAGATTTATGGTTTATTTTTACTCTAATGTTTTGTTTTGCTCAAAGGGAACATGGCAGACTCTGTCCAAAAGGCTTTAAATCAGGAGTTTTATATCACACATATCCTTTTATTTATGAACTCTGTTTCCTGAGGTCATTTCATATGATTCATTTCCAGGTGACTTTTTTGCACCTGTCACTGGAACAGGTTCACAGCTGGAGACAGATGTGAGAGGAACAGAAATATTCAAAAAATGAAGAAGGTCCTGGAATGAAGCCGTTTTTGTCTCGAGAAGCTCCTCAAACGCTGGATTCATTGAGTTGGACAATAACCAAACTTCTGAACTGTTTTTATCAAAGAAGAGTCTGAACTAACTCGAGGAAAAATGATTTCAGGACGTGACTAAACAACAACAAGTTTCTGCTTTTTCGTCCGAGACACGACTGTTCAGTTTTTCTGATTTGACTTTGAAAAAGACAGGATTTAGACAGGTTTAAAGTTGGACCTAAACTGGTTTTAAGTGGATTAAAACGGGTTCTAGATGGATTTGGGCGGTTTCGAGTGGTTACACATATTTCTGGTTCTGGTTTTAATGTTTTTTTGTCTTGTTGCAGGTTTTGAAGATGAGCTGCTTCACGTTCGTTAAAGTCATGATGCTGCTCTTCAACATGCTCATCTTCGTGAGTTCAACCTTTCAGCTGTTCAGCTCCAGCTCTGTTTCTGTTTCTGCTCCGACTCTGTTCAGTGTTGGATCTAAAACTTTCCTTTTGTTTTTTATTGAAGAAGCTTCTGTGAGTGTCTCTGGGGACGTCTTCATCAAAAGTGAATAAAACCCGTTGAACCTGCTGCTGAAGCTTGAACAGGTCACAGTCTCAGTTTACGTTTGTGAGGCTCAGCTCCGACAAAAGAATCAGGCTCAGATCTGTTTCAGTCCAGGATTAAATCTAGAGGCTCCACTGCAACAACTGGAAATATATGACTCCACTCAATATCAGAATCTGTTTTAGTCAGAGCAGTCCCGGACCTAGACCAGGACTAGACCAAGACTAGACCAAGACTAGACCTGGTTCAGTCCCGGGGCAGAGGAGGACCCGGTCTAGACCAGGACTAGACCAAGACTAGACCAAGACAAGAACAAGACTAGACCTGGTTCAGTCCCGGGGCAGAGGAGGACCCGGTCTAGACCAGGACTAGACCAAGACTAGACCAAGACAAGACCAAGACTAGACCTGGTTCAGTCCCGGGGCAGAGGAGGACCCGGTCTAGACCAGGACTAGACCAAGACTAGACCTGGTTCAGTCCTGGGGCAGAGGAGGACTAGACCAGGACTAGACCAAGACTAGACCTGGTTCAGTCCCGGGGCAGAGGAGGACCCGGTCTAGACCAGGACAAGACCAAGACTAGACCTGGTTCAGTCCCGGGGCAGAGGAGGACCCGGTCTAGACCAGGACAAGACCAAGACTAGACCTGGTTCAGTCCCGGGGCAGAGGAGGACCCGGTCTAGACCAGGACTAGACCAAGACTAGACCTGGTTCAGTCCCGGGGCAGAGGAGGACTAGACCAAGACTAGACCTGGTTCAGTCCCGGGGCAGAGGAGGACCCGGTCTAGACCAGGACTAGACCAAGACTAGACCTGGTTCAGTCCCGGGGCAGAGGAGGACCCGGTCTAGACCAGGACTAGACCAAGACTAGACCTGGTTCAGAGAAAGACGAGGCTGGAGGCGGAGGGTGGTCTCGTGTGGCTTAATGATGTCATAACGTAACACACCTGTGCCTTAGGTCCATGTTTGACCTGAGCCCAGACCTGCAGCAGTTATTTCAGATATCAAACTAAAACCCGGTTTTAGATGGATCTGAACAGGTTTTGGATGGTTTTGAACAGATATAAGCACTCTCAGCTCAGTTGGACTCTGCTCTTTCTGTTTTCTGCCTTTTGTCTTTGTTGTATTTATTGTTCTGTGTTTTTTCTGTAAATCTTTATTTTGATCTCGTTTATTTTGTCGTTCGTATTCGTTTGGTTTGATCAGCTTCCTTAACATCTTTTATTTTTTATCTTTTCACGTCTTTTGTCCCGTTCCTTGGTCTCTGTTGTTCTTTTCTCGTAGCTCAGTGTCTCTGTGGGGTTAGCTGCTATTAGCTGCTGTGAAAAAGTATTTGCCCCCTTCCTGATTTCTTTTTTTTTGCAAACTTAAATGTTTCAGATCAAACAGATTTAAATATTAGACAAAGATAACTCAGGTAAACACAAAATGCAGTTTTTAAATGATTTTAATAATTAAGAGACAAAAGCTCTACAAACCTAACTAGCCCTGTGTGATAAAGTAATTGCCCCCTAAAGCTAGTAACAGGTTGAGCTTCAGCAACAATAACTCTGGTCACTCTTCTACAGAACTGGTTTAATTCAGACTCATGGAGGGTTTTGAGCATGAACCTTGGTCTAGTCCAGTCCTAAACCTTCATTTAGTTTATTTGAACCATTCAGAGGTGGACTGGTGTGTTCTGGATCATTGTCCTGCTTCAGCTTGAGTCATGAACTGATGGAGAACATTCTCCTTCAGGATTGAAAAGTTTATGTTCTTTTTAGTCAGTAGTGGTTTGTGCCATTTTTACCCCGTCTCTCTCTTACGTTTGAGTCATACAGAGGTGGGCCTAAACATGCTCAGAAAAGTACATTTATTTTATTTTCATAAATATGTAAACTAAATGATTCTCTATTCTCTGTTCTCTTTATGTCACATTAAATCCACTTAGTTGAGTGGCTTCCAATGTTGTTTATCATGGTAGAGTTTTTATCCAATTATATTTCAGCTTGTGTTGAGACCTTCAGAATCAACAGAGCAGGCCCCGGTCCACTGTAAGTGAACGGACACAGTCAGTGTCAATAACCAATTAGATTCTACAGACCAGGACCAGACCAGGACCAGCTAGAAGGTCTTACGTTGACCTGGACGTGTACGCGTCCTGTGATTGGATAAGCTCTTCTAGAGCCTGAAAGAATATGAACTAAACCCAGAGATCCAACACTATCTCTGTATTTTTAACCCATAATGGTGAAGGAGGAGAAGAGATTGATCTGGTGCAGATATACTTTCCATTTTCAAGACGGGCCTTTCATGAAAAGCTGTATATTGTGAGAAGAGGTCTGTGCTGGCCTGTCCCAGCAGGAGAAGGGTTTGTCTGTCATTTCCAGACGAGTAACTATGAACGGTACCGTGGCTCACAGCTTCTGAGAAACGCTGCAAATTGGAGGCATTTTGTTCGGCATCTTTAAATCACCTTTTTATTTTTAATTGTTGACAGTATCTGACTCCTAATAGTGAAAGCATGCTTATTGGTTTAAATGCTCCTGTATCAAGTGTTGCTTGACCAGCCTGTATTGAGGTCTGTAATGTGTAAGTGGGACGTCACTGAAGGACTAAGTGTGAAATGCACGGCCCGCCGCTGGAGTCATGAACTCTGACCTTAACTGAGAGTGAGGCCTGCAGTTTTTTAGATGTTGTTGTGGTTCTTTTGTGACTGTTGGATGTGTTTTGGGGTCGTTTTGGTCGGATGTGGTGGATTTGTGGTCGGATGGAGTCCCAAAGCTTTAGAAATGACTAACTCTTTCCAGACTGAGGGGGTCTGAGGGGGTCTGAGGGGGTCTGGGGGGGTCTGGGGGGTCTGGGGGGGTCTGGGGGGGTCTGGGAGGGTCTGGGGGGGTCTGGGAGGGTCTGAGGGGGTCTGGGGGGGTCTGAGGGGGTCTGAGGGGGTCTGGGAGGGTCTGGGGGGTCTGGGAGGGTCTGGGGGGGTCTGGGGGGGTCTGAGGGGGTCTGAGGGGGTCTGGGGGGGTCTGAGGGGGTCTGGGGTTTGAGGGGGTCTGGGGTCTGGGGGGGTCTGAGGGGGTCTGAGAGGGTCTGGGGGGGTCTGAGGGGGTCTGGGGGGGTCTGAGGGGGTCTGGGGTCTGCTTCACTTTGATCTGAAACAGTTAAGTGTGACAAACAACTGGTTGTAGCTCTGACCTCTGACCTCTGGTCTGGTTGAAGTCATAGATGTAGAATAAGAGCTGGATAAGCCCCGCCCCCTCTCTGCTGCCACCATTTTGATTAGTGGCCACTTGAGGTATTGCTGCGAAAAACTCCTGTACGTCTCAAAAAGGCTTTTCCCAGAGACTGCAGTAAAAACAAAATGGTCAGATTTTGAAGTGTTTTTGTCTTTTTTCATTTCCTGGACTTTCTCTTTGTTAAAAATCCTCAAAGTCACCAAAAAATAACTTTTATTGTTTATGACGTCATCGCTCTAGCGCCTTCAGCTCATTGGTCAGAACAGATCACGTGACACAGACACATGAGCGAGAGCCATAAGGAACTGTTCTATCAACCTCAGAACACGGAAATAACACGGAAATAACACGGAAGCCAAACACGTTTCTGCCGTGAACCAATGAGCAACATCTGTTAAAAATAATGGGCGGCTATGTTTTTTTTTTCTTCACTCTTTCAGTTTCTGTTCTAATAATACATCCATTGTCCATCCATTGGTTGTAGCTCTGACCTCTGACCTCTGATTGCAGCTGGGCGGGCTGACCCTGGTTGCCATGGGGATCTGGGTGAGTGTGGACGGAGGGTCCTTCCTGAGGATCCTTGGCCCGTTCTCGTCTCACGGGACACAGTTCGTCAACGTGGGCTTCTTCTGCATCGCCATCGGAGCCGTCCTCGTCCTCATGGGTTTACTGGGCTTCTGCGGCGCACACTGCCACAGCAAGTGTCTCCTCCTGCTGGTGAGGAGGGGTACTGCAGCTGTAATATAACACCAGTCTCCTCCTGCTGGTGAGGAGGGGTACTGCAGCTGTAATATAACACCAGTCTCCTCCTGCTGGTGAGGAGGGGTACTGCAGCTGTAATATAACACCAGTCTCCTCCTGCTGGTGAGGAGGGGTACTGCAGCTGTAATATAACACCAGTCTCCTCCTGCTGGTGAGGAGGGGTACTGCAGCTGTAATATAACACCAGTCTCCTCCTGCTGGTGAGGAGGGGTACTGCAGCTGTAATATAACACCAGTCTCCTCCTGCTGGTGAGGAGGGGTACTGCAGCTGTAATATAACACCAGCGTTGTAAATTACACACAGCTTATCCTGAAGTATAAGTAAAGTATGTAAAGTAAGTTACAATAAAAAATTGAATATGTTAAGTGACTAAGTGTTTTTTTTGTTTAGTTTTTCTGCGTCGTCCTGATCATATTCATCGCTGAAGTCGCAGCTGCTGTCGTCGCTCTGGCTTATTCTTCTTTTGTGAGTCTTATTTACATTAAACTGAACAGGATTTAGTTGGATTTGAACAGGTTTAGAGATGACCTTGTTCAGAGAAGCTGTGGTTTTATGAAAATGATGAAATCAAAGTGACTCAGAGGCTTTTGAAGTGAATCTGAACTGTGTCTGATCAGGTTTTTAAATGTTGTGATATTTTTCAGGCCGAGGGGATCCTGAGAGCTTGGGCCACTCCGGCTCTACAGAACGACTACGGGACGGAGCCGGTCGTCACTAAAATCTGGAACACCACCATGACAGAGGTACGAGTCTGAACAGAGACCGAGCAGAACCACCCACCGGCTTTGACATTTATCCCAAAAACATAAACTCTTAAAACAAAAGACAAAAACAACGGCGTTTTGACTTCGTTCGTTCAGAGGCAGGCGTCACATTTTACTATTTCATTTTTTTCTGTATGTGTCAGTTGAACTGCTGTGGATTCACAAACTACACTGACTTCGTGGGGTCAGAGTTTGAGGAGATGACCCAGGGTCGCTTCCCGCCGAGCTGCTGCTGGACCAACAGCGCCCCCTGCAGCGTGGAGGAGGCGGAGCGCAGCGACGTCAAGGTGACGCAATAAATAAACCGCAGCAAATGTAAAAACCTGTTTGTTTCCCGGTTGTCTCATGTTGTGTGTGTTTTTGTGTTTTTTGTGTTAGGGCTGTTTTCACCAGATCCTGGAGACGCTGAAGGAACACGCCAACATCGTGGGAGGAATCGCTGCCGGGATCGGAGTTTTAGAGGTGACTCCTTTATAAAACATGAACCAAAGTTCTGGTCTTGGACTTGGTTGACTCGACTCGAAAAGAAAAGATCCAATATTAAATCCTATAATCAACCAAAAAAACTGAATCTATGCGGAAGAAAAAAGCAAGGAACAAATTAGATTTAGAAAATTTACACTTTTATGACTCTTATGTGTAAATGTCTGAGGCCTTACAGTTTGAGTTTCTAGGCTTCACTCTGTCCTTGAGATTTTGGTATTTATTTTAATTATTATTTTTTAGTTTAGAAAAGTAGGGCTGAAGTTTAAAAAAGCACAAGTTTCATGAATGAGGCTCAGTGTTTGAGTTGTTTCTGAACTGTTTTTCTGATGTGTTTCTGATGTTTGTGCCTCAGATCGCAGCGATGCTCGTCTCCATGTATCTTTACTGTCACCTCGACAAAAACTCCACCTGAACCTGCTCCAGCTCCGACAAAAAACAAGAAAAAACTGTTTAAAATGAAAAAAAACCTCATGTTTATTCTGAAGAAATATTATACTCTGTAGAGTGCTAATAAAGAATCTTGAAATAAAGAGTCTCTTTTTTAAAAAGCTTTATATTTAATCACTTTATTTTCTGTAGAAGTTTTTTGTTTTCTTTTATTAAAAACTGAAATTATATTTAATTTCACTTTTGCCAAATGCTGTAATTTTATTTGCTCAAAGACACATTTTAATGAAAACTAAAAATGAAAGGACATAAATATATGATAAATACAACTATGGAGAATATTGTGTGAAGTGTTTTATTTGGAGTTTGAACAGATTCGAAAGTTTACTTTTCATTCAGACGACATTTTTCTGTTGGAGCTTCTTCAGGTTTGAGCTTGATTCTTGGAACATTTTCAGAAACTTTATTCTGACGAAGCTCAGACCAAACCGTGTTGATCTGATGAAGAATTAGAAAGGGTCAGGCTTAAGTTAACGTCACGGAACATTTTAAATAAAATACGGTGCACGGTGGCACACAGCGAGAGGGTCATAGGTTCGATTCCCGGTCCCACGTGTAACTATGGGTTCTCTAGAACTTCCTTTCTCCGACTGAACACCCATTTCATTATATGTCCTATTGTGTATTATATGTCCAATTGTGTTTTTTATGTATGTGGTAAGGCGACCTTGAGTGTCTAGAAAGGCGCGTTATAAATAAAATGTATTATTATTATTATTAACACCTGCAGGTTCACGTTCACTGGTGACTCTACAGTGCCCTTAGTGGATAAATGTGGTGTGAGTTGTTGTCTGTCAGTGTGTGCCTTTAAGTGTTAACCCTGCGACACTTCATGACTCACTGTGGAGCTCCCTTTTTATGGGTTTAATTATTTCTGATCAGACCTGATTTTTGGACAATGAGTTCGTTCTCGTTCAGAGTCGAATCAGCTCAGAGCTGATCCACGCTTTTCAGGGATTTCATTCAAGTCTCTGGTTTTGGTGAAGGTCACAAACAAATGAGCTTCCGTCCATCAAACTGAAACCACTGAAACCAGTGAAACCAGTGAAACCAGTGAAACCACTGAAACCAGAGACCAGTTTGAATAAAGAATCATAGAGAGTAGAAAAACAGCTTTATTTATTTCCACAAAATAAAAACGTCTGTTGTTCGTTTCAGTCAGTTTCAGGCAAAAGCTTAAAACAATAACCCTTCAACAAAACAAGCCATTTCTCACAGATTAAAATTTCTAAAAGTGGTAATAAACAGTAAATTGTACTTGTTCTCGTCTGAAATCAAGAGTTTCAGGCAGAGTTTGAGACTGAGCACCAGAAGGACTCATGAAATAATGGGTCCATTTGAAATTAAAGACCTCTGTACCTTTTACAAACTGGATACACAATAAATCCATCTCAAAAATAGAACTAGAGCCATATTTACATTTTCTCAACATTATTTTTGTCGGTTTCAAAGTTTAAAAAAAAATCTACACACACAAAAAAAAAAGAATAAATACAGGCGTTTGTTTAGTTGGATTTGAACAGGTTTTAGTTGGACCTGAACAGGTTTTAGTTGGACCTGAACAGGTTTTAGTTGGATTTGAACAGGTTTTAGTTGGATTTGAACAGGTTTTAGTTGGACCTGAAAAGGTTTTAGTTGGACCTGAACAGGTTTTAGTTGGACCTGAACAGGTTTTAGTTGGATTTGAACAGGTTTTAGTTGCGTCCCACAAGCGTCCCACCTAAATGTCCCGTCCGAGATAAATCAGTTCAGATTTGTTCGACGGCTGCAGCCTCTTCTTTCGGAGCAGGTTCTAAATGAATCGGACTCAGAGCCGAAGGTTTCCTCCAACTGAAAAAAACAAACAGGGACACGGGTACAGATACTCACGAGTACAGATACTCACGAGTACGGGGACACAGATACTCACGAGTACGGGGACACAGATACTCACGAGTACGGGGACACCGATACTCACGAGTACGGGGACACCGATACTCACGAGTACGGAGACACAGATACTCACGAGTACGGGGACACAGATACTCACGAGTACGGCGACACCGATACTCACGAGTACGGGGACACCGATACTCACGAGTACGGGGACACTGATACTCACGAGTACGGGGACACCGATACTCACGAGTACGGGGACACAGATACGAGTACGGGGACACAGATACTCACGAGTACGGGGACACAGATACTCACGAGTACGGAGACACAGATACTCACGAGTACAGGGACACAGATAAATACTCACGAGTACGGGGACATAGATAAATACTCACGAGTACGGGGACACAGATAAATACGAGTACGGGGACACAGAAATACTCACGAGTACGGGGACACAGATAAATACTCACGAGTACGGGGACACAGATAAATACTCACGAGTACGGGGACATAGATAAATACTCACGAGTACGGGGACACAGATAAATACTCACGAGTACGGGGACACAGATAAATACTCACGAGTACGGGGACACAGAAATACTCACGAGTACGGGGACACAGATAAATACTCACGAGTACGGGGACACAGATAAATACGAGTACGGGGACACAGATAAATACTCACGAGTACGGGGACATAGATAAATACTCACGAGTACGGGGACACAGATAAATACTCACAAGTACGGGGACACAGATAAATACTCACGAGTACGGGGACACCGATACTCACGAGTACGGGGACACCGATACTCACGAGTACAGATACTCACGAGTACAGATACTCACGAGTACGGGAACACCGATACTCACGAGTACGGGGACACCGATACTCACGAGTACGGGGACACAGATACTCACGAGTACAGGGACACCGATAACCCCGAGTACGGGGACACAGATACTCACGAGTACGGGGACACAGATAAATACTCACGAGTACGGCAACACAGATACTCACGAGTACGGGGACACAGATACTCACGAGTACGGGGACATGGGGACGGCCACCACCAGGACGTGGTTCTTTTTCCTGAAGAGTCTCCATAAACCTTTGTGGTTCCCTCTGACGTCCAGGTCCCACACTCGGAGACACTAAAATCAATAACCAATAATCAATAACTCTGGGACCCGGCCTGGCGCAGACCCCGGGCTGGTTTTGGACTCACCTTGGCGAGTTCGGTCCAGGACCCGGTGTCGGTCTCTGACTCCATTCGGATGAACATGACGTAGGTTTTTCCCTCAGAGTCCGGGACGAACGAGTCCTCGCAGGGGTCTTTACTGTGGTCCAACACCTCGGCCTCTCTGTGAACACAACCGTCACTACAGGGGTCCTCAAACCCGACTGGCTCCAGGTGAAACCGGCCGGACTCACCTGAGCAGCCTGTGGACCTCCGCCTCATACGCCTCTTTCTTCAAACTGTCCACGTTCTTCAGTGGAACATTTGGGACGGTGTTGAACTTGTGCTTTTTAAAATACACCTCCTACAAAAGGAACAGGAACAACAGGGTCTGAACCAGGACTAAACCAGGACTCTCTAGGTCTAGACCGGGACCAGGACTTACGTGGAAGTATCCGTTCATGTTGAGTCCGATGATTCCGAAGTGATACGATCTGGAGACGTCAGGGATCACACACTCTCTGCCTTTTCTCTGCTCTGGCATCCGCATCCACATGTCCCAGTCCCAGAGCTGCACAGGAAACACCAGATAAACAGGGTGCAACATTTAACACTACACCTGCACATGTCCCAGAGCTGCACAGGAAACACCAGATAAACAGGGTGCAACATTTAACACTACACCTGCACATGTCCCAGAGCTGCACAGGAAACACCAGATAAATAAACTCTGGTTCTCTTTAGATCTGAGACTGGTACCTTCTCCGGCGTCGGCCATTTTGGCTCCAGTTCGTCTTTGTACAGACTCTTCTTCAGAACCCAACCCAGACCCGGCATCGACTCCACTCTGTACAAGAGCGAGGGGTCTTCAGCCGTGTGTTCGTATCCCTGAAACAGAGGGTCACAATGGGTCTGAACCAGGTCTAAACTAAGCCTAATATATATTTAAAAAAACAAAAGATTTGTGACCCAATTCCCTTTTCTGTTCTAGTCTAATTTTGGTCCAATTTTTGGGTCCTGATGTTTGAAAACCACAATTCAGAAGAACTAGATTTTGCTGTAAAATTAAACTTAAATCTACTATAAAAGTTGGAAAAAGACACTTTCTACAAAACAAGACTAAACCAGGTTCTACCTAAGAATTATTGAAAAGCCCAGTGTAAAATTTAATCCAAATATTATTCTGGCAACATTTTATTTATGAAAGAATTATTACCAAACAGTTTTTTTCATAAACACAAATCTACTATTGATAAAATGTTCTAAATTCAAATTTATTCTTTATTTAAAGGGTGAACATATTTTGCCTCCTGCTGTTTTTATGGATTTTACTGAATTTAATTGTAGCAGAAGTTATTTTGTGCAAATGGAAAAGTCCAAAGTCAGTTCAGTTTCTCCTTTTCTTTTGACTGACAGCTTTATTCTCCGTCCGTCTCTAAAACAGCCTGAAGCTGGGACTCTTTAGTTTCACAGTAAACTGAGCTGATGGTTTTCTTTTTGTCCCGAGTCTAAAATAAGAATTGGACTTAGACTAGATCCTAGTCAGTAGACCCTCCTCAGGACCAGAACCTGATCCAAACCCGGGACTCGATCCTGGGTCTTCAGGCAAAATCCAGTGACACCAGCGACTGTGAGACTCGTAGTTCGAATACGATAAGTGTCGGGGATTTGGCAGAGACAGAGGACTGTGTTTACTCTAAATATGATTCAAGAACTGAAAATAATCTGAGTTACAGCCATTTGAAAAATCACTAACCCATAGACACTTCTAATTGGTTTTAATGCAACAGTTGGACTGAAAACTTGTCACTTTGAGGAGAGTAGTTTAAATTCCTTAAATTTCCTAATATTAGTTTAAAGATGGTTTGAAAAAGGAATACAGCTATGTTATAATATTGAAAGAAAATGCAAATGAGGTGTTATAGTGATGTTGTTCTGTGATGAAATAATGTGTATTTACCCAGAGTTTAGGCGTTATTGGGTCTGTTTTTACTGAAAGGATGAGCACACATGAGAAGTTTAAACTGTATAAACTGTAAATGACAACTGGAAGAGTTTTTTACTTCTTCCTACGACTTTTGAGCTAGTTTTGTAGGTGATGCATGTACCTGGTCGTTCCAGGCAGAGATACAGTACAGACTGTCGTCCTCGTCCAGAAGATGGATGCTCTGACTCAGGAAACTATAAGGGTTTTAGAAACAGGACTGTTTTAAATCATGTCTCAATAAACCTGGCTCAGAACCAAATACACAAACTTAAACTTCATAGTTTTAGTCACAAACTGTGGCCGTATGAATGAAATAAACAAATAAATATGTTCATCCTGAAGCAAAGGTCAAAGGGAAGAAAATGAGGAAGACGAGGCCCCCTGGTGGATGGAGACCGGAACTACACCTGGAGCCATTTCCTTTAGGTTTATTTCATTTATTTATTTTCACCTGAAGAAGTCGATGGAGACGTCCAGGTCTTCTTCTAAAACGATGGCGTAGTTGGCCTCCTGCACAAACAGAGTGAAAACTATTAAAAAACGGTTTATTAGAGTGATTAGAGTTTTAATGAGAGTGGGACTGACCGGGTGCAGGTTGAAGCTGGCCGTCAGAGAGGCTTTGTAATGCTGCGGAAACAGGACTCAACAATTTATGATTATATTACAGTTTGAAAAAGAAACAAATGTCTGCCTTAATAAACCCTGTTAGTTTTACAAAACTCTGATAAATGCAGTTAAAAGTTCATCTGAGGCAGTTTTTCTGTCTGAGACCAAACAGAAACTGTTCAGAGGAAATAATCGGAATAAACTCCAAAAATATTGCAAAAGTTGTCATAATGTTGTTCTTTTCTCGTTGATTCAACTCTGAGACCTGTCCTTGATGCTGATTGGCTGTTACCTGTGAGACCTGTTCTTGATGCTGATTGGCTGTTACCTGTGAGACCCGAGCGTTCTTGATGCTGATTGGCTGTTACCTGTGAGACCTGTCCTTGATGCTGATTGGCTGTTACCTGTGAGACCCGAGCGTTCTTGATGCTGATTGGCTGTTACCTGTGAGACCTGTCCTTGATGCTGATTGGCTGTTACCTGTGAGACCCGAGCGTTCTTGATGCTGATTGGTGTGTGCTGGACTCCCTTCAGTCCAAACAGCTCCACGACGTCCATCGGTTCCTGATGAAAACAGTGACAGAGGTTTGGAGGTGAATAGTATTATGGACAGGTGAGTGTGGACAGGTGAGTGGACAGGTGAGTGGACAGGTGAGAGGACAGGTGAGAGGACAGGTGAGTGGACAGGTGAGTGTGGACAGGTGAGAGGACAGGTGAGAGGACAGGTGAGAGGACAGGTCAGAGGACAGGTGAGTGGACAGGTGAGTGTGGACAGGTGAGAGGACAGGTGAGTGGACAGGTGAGAGGACAGGTGAGAGGACAGGTCAGAGGACAGGTGAGAGGACAGGTGAGTGGACAGGTGAGAGGACAGGTGAGAGGACAGGTCAGAGGACAGGTGAGAGGACAGGTCAGAGGACAGGTGAGTGGACAGGTGAGTGTGGACAGGTGAGAGGACAGGTGAGAGGACAGGTGAGAGGACAGGTGAGAGGACAGGTGAGAGGACAGGTGAGAGGACAGGTCAGAGGACAGGTGAGAGGACAGGTGAGTGGACAGGTGAGAGGACAGGTGAGTGGACAGGTGAGTGTGGACAGGTGAGAGGACAGGTGAGTGGACAGGTGAGAGGACAGGTGAGAGGACAGGTGAGTGGACAGGTGAGAGGACAGGTGAGAGGACAGGTGAGTGGACAGGTGAGAGGACAGGTGAGAGGACAGGTGAGTGGACAGGTGAGTGTGGACAGGTGAGAGGACAGGTGAGAGGACAGGTGAGTGGACAGGTGAGTGTGGACAGGTGAGAGGACAGGTGAGAGGACAGGTGAGTGGACAGGTGAGTGCGGACAGGTGAGTGGACAGGTGAGTGGACAGGTGAGAGGACAGGTGAGAGGACAGGTGAGTGTGGACAGGTGAGTGTGGAGAGGTGAGTGGACAGGTGAGTGGACAGGTGAGTGTGGACAGGTGAGTGGACAGGTGAGAGGACAGGTGAGTGGACAGGTGAGTGTGGACAGGTGAGTGTGGAGAGGTGAGTGGACAGGTGAGTGGACAGGTGAGTGTGGACAGGTGAGTGGACAGGTGAGTGTGGACAGGTGAGAGGAGAGATGAGTGGACAGTTGAGTGGACAGGTGAGTGGACAGGTGAGTGTGGACAGGTGAGTGGACAGGTGAGAGGAGAGATGAGTGGACAGGTGAGTGGACAGTTAAGTGGACAGGTGAGTGGACAGGTGAGAGGAGAGATGAGTGGACAGTTGAGTGGACAGGTGAGTGTGGACAGGTGAGTGGACAGATGAGTGGACAGGTGAGAGGACAGGTGAGAGGACAGGTGAGTGTGGACAGGTGAGTGGACAGATGAGTGGACAGGTGAGTGGACAGATGAGTGGACAGGTGAGAGGACAGGTGAGAGGACAGGTATTACCTCGTAGTAGCCGTCGATGAAGACCGTGATCATGTGAGGGTTCACACCTTGAGCCGACAGCAGAGACCTAAGCATCCTGCAAACAGTTTACACTTTCACTCTTTCAACTTGTTTCAATCTAACTAAAACCATTTCTGGACCAAGATAAATCCCATTAAACCTGTCCAAATCCATCTAAAACCAGTTGAGGTCCAGGATAAACCCGTTGCAGCTGTAGTTCTCACCTGTACAGGTAGTTGGGTCTGTTTCCTGCGATCACAGCCACTGGGACCTGGAACACTTTGTTGTTCAGCAGCTGCAGGATTAATATGGATTTAATATGGATTTAATGGACTGTTACAAGATCTAGTCCTGGTCTGGTCCTGGTCTGGTCGCAGTCTGGTCCCGGTCTGGTCCCGGTCTGGTCCCGATCTGGTCGCAGTCTGGTCCCGGTTTGGTCCCGGTCTGGTCGCGGTCTGGTCGCGGTCTGGTCCCGGTTTGGTCCCGGTCTGGTCGCGGTCTGGTCGCGGTCTGGTCGCAGTCTGGTCCCGGTCTGGTCACCGTCTGGTCTCGGTCTGGTCTCGGTCTGGTCACAGTCTGGTCGCGATCTGGTCACGGTCTGGTCCCGGTCTGGTCCCGGTCTGGTCGCGGTCTGGTCGCGGTCTGGTCCCGGTCTGGTCCCGGTCTGGTCCCGGTCTGGTCCCGGTCTGGTCACAGTCTGGTCACAGTCTGGTCACAGTCTGGTCACAGTCTGGTCGCGGTCTGGTCCCGGTCTTACTGGGTCTGGGCTGAACTCTATGGGGGCTGGGTCCTTGCAGCTGCAGATGGAGCCGTATCCTTCCACTTTTGAACAGAAGAGCTTCCTGCGTCGGTTCAGCTCGGTCTCAGGCCACTGGCACTCGGCCTCTGACACGGACCCATCAGTGGTCAATAATCAGTGATCAATAATCAGTGGTCAATAATCAGTGATCAATAATCAGTGGTCAATAATCAGTGATCAATAATCAGTGATCAATAATCAGTGGTCAATAATCAGTGATCAATAATCAGTGATCAATAATCGGTGATCAATAATCGGTGATCAATAATCGGTGATCAATAATCAGTGGTCAATAATCGGTGATCAATAATCGGTGATCAATAATCGGTGATCAATAATCAGTGGTCAATAATCGGTGATCAATAATCGGTGATCAATAATCAGTGGTCAATAATCGGTGATCAATAATCAGTGATCAACAATCGGTGGTCAATAATCAGTGATCAACAATCGGTGGTCAATAATCGGTGATCAATAATCGGTGATCAATAATCGGTGGTCAATAATCAGTGGTCAATAATCAGTGGTCAATAATCGGTGATCAATAATCAGTGGTCAATAATCAGTGATCAATAATCAGTGGTCAATAATCGGTGGTCAATAATCAGTGGTCAATAATCAGTGGTCAATAATCGGTGATCAATAATCGGTGATCAATAATCAGTGGTCAATAATCGGTGATCAATAATCGGTGATCAATAATCAGTGGTCAATAATCGGTGATCAATAATCGGTGATCAATAATCGGTGATCAATAATCGGTGATCAATAATCAGTGATCAATAATCAGTGATCAATAATCAGTGATCAATAATCAATACCCAGCACAAACGTGTGTTTGTGGAGCAGGCCTCACCTTCCGACGCCGTGAGCTGGACCTCAGTCTTCAGCAGAACCGGGTCGGCCCAGGTCGACAGAGCTGGACTCTTTGAGTGTTTCTCTCCATAAACCTGACCTGCACCAAACAGAGGGTCAGATCCAACTAAAACCTGGTCAAGACCAGCTAAAACCTGTTTAAATGGATATAAAATCCATCTGAAACCGGTTCAAATCCATCTAAAACGTCTGTGGAGGGGTCTGCGAGGGTCTGGGACAGTCTGGGACGGTCTGGTGGGGTCTGGGACGGTCTGGTAGGGTCTGGGACGGTCTAAGGGGGGTTCTGGGACGGTGCAGTGGGAACTGGGGATTAGTGTGCACCTCCTTTACGCAGCACTAACGTCCACATGTCTCTCCAGCTCAGCCCCAGAGACACCTCACTGCCCAGAGACTTGAGAAGAGCCCGGGCTGCGTCCTTCAGGTGGAACGTCCCCTCGTCCTGGAACAGAGACAAGAGGGACATTAGTGTGGACAGACTCTGAAGAACGTGTGTCCTCATCCTGGGACAGAGACAGGAGGGACATTAGTGTGGACAGACTCTAAAGAACGTGTGTCCTCGTCCTGGGACAGAGACAGGAGGGACATTAGTGTGGACAGACTCTGAAGAACGTGTGTCCTCGTCCTGGGACAGAGACAAGAGGGACATTAGTGTGGACAGACTCTGAAGAACGTGTGTCCTCGTCCTGGGACAGAGACAGGAGGGACATTAGTGTGGACAGACTCTGAAGAACGTGTGTCCTCGTCCTGGGACAGAGACAGGAGGGACATTAAAGTGGACAGGTTCTGGTTTTTGGACGGACCTTGATGGTGAAGATGATGACTCTTCCTCGCGTGACCATGTTTAGAAACAGGATCATGGCCTCGTCTTCGTGCGGAGAGTAAGTGTCGAATATCCTCTTGGCCATCACATGACCCTGCAGTGAAGACACAAAGTCACGTGACCCTGCAGTGAAGACACAAAGTCACGTGACCCTGCAGTGAAGACACAAAGTCACGTGACCCTGCAGTGAAAACACAAAGTCACGTGACCCTGCAGTGAAGACAAAAAGTCACGTGACCCTGCAGTGAAGACACAAAGTCACGTGACCCTGCAGTGAAGACACAAAGTCACGTGACCCTGAAGTGAAGACACAAAGTCACGTGACCCTGCAGTGAACACACAAAGTCACGTGACCCTGCAGTGAAGACACAAAGTCACGTGACCCTGCAGTGAAGACACAAAGTCACGTGACCCTGCAGTGAAGACACAAAGTCACGTGACCCTGCAGTGAAAACACAAAGTCACGTGACCCTGCAGTGAACACACAAAGTCACGTGACCCTGCAGTGAACACACAAAGTCACGTGACCCTGCAGTGAACACACAAAGTCACGTGACCCTGCAGTGAACACACAAAGTCACGTGTGGAGTGTGGAGTAAAGTGTGAAGTAAAGTGTGGAGTAGAAAGTGGAGTAAAGTGTGGAGTAAAGTGTGGAGTAAAAAGTGGAGTAAAGTGTGGAGTAAAGTGTGGAGTAGGAAGTGGAGTAAAGCGTGCAGTAAAGAGTGGAGTAGAAAGTGGAGTAAAGTGTGGAGTAAATACTGGAGTAAAGTGTGGAGTAAAGAGTGGAGTAAAGAGTGGAGTAAAGTGTGGAGTAAATACTGGAGTAAAGTGTGGAGTAAATACTGGAGTAAAGAGTGGAGTAAAGTGTGGAGTAAATAGTGGAGTAAATAGTGGAGTAAAGTGTGGAGTAAAGTGTGGAGTAAAGAGTGTCTCAGACCGAGGCCTGGTTCAGGACGATGACGTGGATCCCTCGGCCCTGCTCCCTCATGTCGTCCTCCAGAACCTGCCCCAGAAACACAAACAAACAGAACCTGAAGCACAGACCAGGACCCGACTCGGGTGGGGGAGGGTCGTGTGACTCGGGAGGGGGGGGTTGTGTGATTCGGGTGGGGGAGGGTCGTGTGACTCGGATGGGGGTCGTGTGACTCTTGTAGGGAAGGGTCATGTGACTCGGGTGGGGGTCGTGTGACTCGGGTGGGGGAGGGTCATGTGACTCAGGAGGGGGAGGGCCATGTGACTCGGGAGGGGGAGGGTCATGTGACTCGGGAGGGGGGTTGTGTGACTCGGGTGGGGGAGGGTCGTGTGACTCGGGTGGGGGAGGGTCGTGTGACTCGGGTGGGGGAGGGTCGTGTGACTCAGGTGGGGGAGGGTCGTGTGACTCGGGTGGGGGAGGGTCGTGTGACTCAGGTGGGGGAGGGTCGTGTGACTCGGGTGGGGGAGGGTTGTGTGACTTACAGTGGTGCCGTCCACAGCCACATAGACCTTAGAGCGACTGGAGTAGACCTCGATGTCCAGGACTTTACGACCGTGAGCAGGTCTTCGAGGGGTCTGAGGGTTTGCTGCTGCATCCTCTGGAGACCAGGCAAGACCAGAGAAAGACCAGACCAGGCAAGACCAGAAAAAGACCAGACCAGGCAAGACCAGAAAAAGACCAGAAAAAGACCAGACCGGGCAAGACCAGAGAGAAACTGAGGTTAAACCAGAGAAAGACCAACAAACCAGTTCAATTCATCTGTATTGTGCTTAAACCAGGTCTAAACCAGGTCTTACCATAGTCCGGGGCTGAGTCCTCGTTCGCGGCTCGTCTTGTGTCTAAAATCAATTTAATGTTGACGATGACAGTCACCACCAGAAACAGCACCGCGCCAGCCTGAAATCCAACAAAAACCTGTTCAGATCCATCTAAAACCTGTTCAATTCTAACTAAAACCTGTTCTAATCCCTGTTAAACCAGTTCAGCCCAGACCTGGCAGATCCGGCGTATGGTGCGGCGGTTGGTCAGCCTGTATTTCCAGCTTAGGTACAGACTGCGCTGCGTTCGGGGGATGAAGGGTTTAGCTCGAGGGTTGGGCGTCCAGGACTCCATCGTTACATTGTTACATCACTGCGACGCCGTGACATCACTGTGACATCACAGACTGGACTCCTCTTAGTCCTGAAACCGAGCGGAGCAGAGGTTTGAAGATGAGACAAGAGCAGAAAGAGACAAAAAAGACACATTTACAAAACAGATTCTTCCACAAAACTGACTCTGTCCTTTTTAAAATAATAAGACATTGATGTTACCAATTCAACAGAGCCGTAACACAGGTATAATGAGAGGAAATCCCACATTTCCTCTCATTATACTTGTATTATATTAAACTCTTGTTTAAACTTAATAAATCCACTGAACTCTGCTGAAACCTTTCATCTTCATTACTGTAATTCTTTATATTGTATTCTACTGGATTAATGAGATTAGAGAGATCTAATCAGCTGCTCCTCAAAGCTCCAAGATCAAGGCTGAAAACCTGAGACAGAGCTGCATCATCCTTCACACTTTTTAAATCCTCACTGAAAACCCACCTCTTTGCACTGGATTTTAACAAAAGATCAGTTTGAATTCGTCCTTTTAATTAATTAATTTATTTATTTTATCAGCTTTCATTTGATTTTATTATACTTGGTCGGTGATTGTTTTTATTGTGCTGTAGAAATAAACTTTGCAGAAGGCTCCATCTCGAGTGAACAGAGAGAGACTGCAGCAGATTCACACAAAGCAAAGCCCTTTTAACATCAGTTAAATAAGCCTCTTTTAAACCACATTAACTTTTTTTCATTACCTCGGACAAAAACTTCCTCCAAGTGATTAGTTCAGCATTGTTTAACATCCTTCAACTTGATTCTTTCAACTTATTTTTTACATCTTTCTACTTTTTAAAAAAAAATAATTTATTTTTACTTTCAGCTGCTTACAGCATCGTCTCTTATTCTAAATCTTTCGGTTTGGTTACAAAAAATGAGCCCATTTCCAACGTATTTGAGCCATGTTCCTGTTTCTAAACTATTTTATTAACAACTGACCTGGATGAGTGAGAGTCTCCACAGACAGACTCCAAACACTTCACTAAACACAAATCTCATCTCCTTTTTATGTTAAACACCAGAAGATAATAAAAACGTGTATTCAGCTGCTGAACCCACAGACAGGGACTGAGAGGAATAATACTGTCTTTTTGTTCTTTTACTCTTTCAGACGCACTAACATTAATCATCATTAATTAAAGCTGTTAATGTCTACTCTCTATTTTTATTTTTTGTTTGTTTCTATTTTTAGTTTTTTTCCCTAGTTATTAAGAGATGTTATTAATATTCTCCACCACGCTTCAGACTCTGCAATTCTGCAATTTTCTATTTAATTAAACGGTTTTAAACGGATTTAATCTGTTCATTTTATACTCTAACCTTCTTACACTGAGCTGCAGATGGAACAAGCCTCAAACAAACCCCTAAAACATGACATTTCAGAGATTTAACACATTTTTCGGATTAAACAGTATTTTAACCCGTTTCCCTGGATTTAACCCGAGATTAAAGCGCGTCTGAACTGGACTCACCGGCTCACTTTGGCTCATGTTTCAGCGAAAAAAACAGGCTCATGCTAAAGGCTAATGAACACAGCTACAGGCGCGCTTTGAATACGTCACTGAGTTGCGACGTGCTTCTGCCGAAAAAATAAACAAAACAGGGCTTTAGCCCCCTCTGCTGGACAGAAGTGAGAAGAGTAGGGACAGAAACAAGACGGAGTGAAAAAGGGTCGGTTTGAAAGAAAAGAGGTGGCGCTGTTTGATGCAGTTCCAGAGATGTCCGCAGGGTGGCGCAACAGGAATGCTGCAGGAACATGGTAGACCAGCTTAGACCAGGTTTGGGCCAGCTTTAGACTCTACCTCCTGTGCCCCGATCAGTCTCCAGACTCCAGGCTCTGACAATTATCATCACTTACAAATATGGGATGGAAAATATAAACACAGCCCTGCAACGAACTGTCCACTGTCCAGGATGTACCCCGCCTAAGGCCCCAAGCTGCTGGGATAGGCTTCAGCCACTCGCAACCCCAAAACGGGACTAAGCGGTAGAAAATGAAAGAATGAATGAAATACAAACACAACAAAGACACTTTGATCAATAAAACTGACATTTAATGGGTTAAAACCCAGTAAATAATATGAATATAATAATGAATATTTGTCAAGTATGGTGAAGCAAATTGGAAAAAAAATATGTTGACACATAATATTACTATGGCAATTTTTTTGTGTCGAAAAAGTCCATTAAGGGTTAATGAAAGGAGTTTTGTTCTAAATGCTTTAATTTTCCAATAAATGGAACATTGCAACATCAGGACTTTTTAAAGGAAGTTTTTAAAAGTATAAAGAAATGTTCTTCTCCGCGGAACCTTTCTTTTGTCTGTTCCCGCACGGACCCTCACTCATGCAGCACGGAAATATGGCGGCGGGGCTCGTTCTCGTGTCCTGTCGGTTCCGCGGACTCCTGGCGGTGCGCGTCCCCGCTGCACTCGCCCTGGCCCCGGGTCTGGGGCCAGTTCGGGTCCGGACCTTTTCACTGAAGTCGGACTCGGAACCGAACCTGGAGGAGAACCCGTTTTACTCGAAATACCGCGAGAAGATCCGAGAGCTGCGCAGGTGACGTCAACAGGACTTCAGATTTAAATAATGTTTGTGACTCTGACTCTTTTAGATTTAAACCAGTCTTCGCCTGAAAACCGAGTAAATCTCGAGTTTAAGAGATTTTTCTGCAGATATTTATGGTTTAGTCCTGGTTTAGTCCTGGTCTAGTCCTAGTCTCGACCTGAAGTCCTGGTTTGGACTAGGTCCAGACCCAGGTCCACGTTTAGAGATTTTGATTGATCTGTTCTGTTCCAGATCAGACCCAGAGCAGTTCAAGGCTCGGCTCCAGAACCGTCTCCAGCTCAAACCAGAACCAGTGGGTCACAGCAAACAGGCCCAGTTCATCCAGCGCCTGGAGCAGACACAGGTGTCGGGGGTCAGGGGTCAGGTCAGGGGCTGGGTCAGGACTACATACACTTACACCGCTAAGGTCTCATCCAGGACTGGTCCAGTCTGCTGGTACTGGTCCAAAGAGGATCCAGAGTCACCGATCGGTCCTGGTTCGGTCCTGGTTCAGTCCTGGTTCGGTCTGGTTCAGTCTGGTTCAGTCCTGAGTCTGGATCACGAAGGTTATCAGCTCAAGAGTTAACCCTGTGTTTTTTGTGGAGCTGAGAGCTTCATGTGAAACAGGACGAGTTTAAACAAACAGCAGCAGAGACTCACAAAAAGATAAAGTCCCGGTTTAGAGCTGTTGGTTTTAATCCTGGTTATTTCCTGTGTTTATTGGGTGTTCAGTTGGAAAAAGGAGCCGGAGCATCGTGTGATGGATCGACAGGAGTCGGCTCCAATAACAAGGTCTGACAGGTTTTTGAAGATTCACCTGAACACTCTCAAAAACAGTTTATGATACATCTGCTGTTCCTCAGACTCTGGACTCCATCCTGAACCTAGACCTGATCCAGGACAAGTCTGGACCTGAGATCTCCCAGGTGAGTCCTCCTAAAACCAACCAAAAACTGACAAAACCCGGTCTCAGTCTTGTCTCTGTCCACAGATCTGGAACCAGTACTTCTCCACCAAGGATACCATCAGCGCCGCCATACCAGTGAGTCCGGAGTTCTCTGGAATAGACTGGTTTTTATAGGTTCTAGATAGATCTAAACAGGTGTTAGATGGATTTGAACAAGTGTTAGATGGATTTAAACTGGTTTTAGAAGGTTTTGACCTGGTTAAAGCTGGTTCTGACCAGGTTCCCGCCAGTTTTGACCTGGTTTTTCTCTGTCTTGTTCCAGAGTGAGACCTATGAGTTGATCCAGACCCGGTCTCAGTCCTGTCCCATGGTGGGTTTTTACCTGGACTTTCTTGGGTTAGTGTTTCTCATTTATGATTAAATAACCTTTGGGTCTGGTTCAGTTTCTGTTCGCGGTGCCTCGCTCCGACGGATACGAGTTCTTCGTGGGACAATGGTCCGGCCATAATCTGCACTTCACCTCCCTCATTAATCTACAGGTCAGTTATTATTCCTCATTAATCTACAGGTCAGTTATTATTCCTCATTAATCTACAGGTCAGTTATTATTCCTCATTAATCTACAGGTCAGTTATGCCTCATTAATCTACAGGTCAGTTATTCCTCATTAATCTACAGGTCAGTTATTCCTCATTAATCTACAGGTCAGTTATTCCTCATTAATCTACAGGTCAGTTATTCCTCGTTAATCTGCGGGTCAGTTATTATTCCTCATTAATCTGCAGGTCAGTTATTCCTCATTAATCTACAGGTCAGTTATTATTCCTCATTAATCTGCAGGTCAGTTATTATTCCTCATTAATCTGCAGGTCAGTTATTCCTCATTAATCTACAGGTCAGTTATTATTCCTCATTAATCTGCAGGTCAGTTATTATTCCTCATTAATCTGCAGGTCAGTTATTATTCCTCATTAATCTACAGGTCAGTTATTATTCCTCATTAATCTACAGGTCAGTTATTCCTCGTTAATCTACAGGTCAGTTATTATTCCTCATTAATCTACAGGTCAGTTATTATTCCTCATTAATCTGCAGGTCAGTTATTATTCCTCATTAATCTGCAGGTCAGTTATTATTCCTCATTAATCTACAGGTCAGTTATTCCTCGTTAATCTACAGGTCAGTTATTATTCCTCATTAATCTACAGGTCAGTTATTATTCCTCATTAATCTACAGGTCAGTTATTATTCCTCATTAATCTGCAGGTCAGTTATTATTCCTCATTAATCTGCAGGTCAGTTATTCCTCGTTAATCTACAGGTCAGTTATTATTCCTCATTAATCTACAGGTCAGTTATTATTCCTCATTAATCTACAGGTCAGTTATTCCTCGTTAATCTGCAGGTCAGTTATTATTCCTCATTAATCTACAGGTCAGTTATTATTCCTCATTAATCTGCAGGTCAGTTATTCCTCATTAATCTGCAGGGCAGTTATTCCTCGTTAATCTGCAGGGCAGTTATTCCTCGTTAATCTGTGTGTATATATTTCAGAGTATGGGGGAGAGCGCCCCCTGTCTGCTGGTGCTGTATCATTATCCTGAGCTGAAGCACAAAGGCCTCGTTCTGATGACGGCCGACAGAGACTCCTCCTTCATCGTGAGTCTTCATTTATTTACATTATTACAACTGCTGTAGATAGACCCGGTTCTGCTCTGGTTCTGACCCGGTTCTGCTCTGGTTCTGCTCTGGTTCTGACCCGGTTCTGCTCTGGTTCCAGGGCGTGCATGAGGCCCAGTGCTTGGCCAATCAGGTGCAGCTATTCTACGGCTCTCGAGGTGCAGCGTTCCGATTGGTCGAGGACTTTAACCACCGTCCAATAGAATTCAAGCACATGGACATCATCGCGGAGCTGGAGCAGAGCGGCCTCGGGACCAAGACCACCTAAGACCGCCTGAAGTCCCCTCAGAAACCGCCTGAAGTCCCCTCAGAAACCGCCTGAAGACCCCTCAGAAACCGCCTGAAGTCCCCTCAGAGACCCCTCAGAGACCGCCTGAAGACCCCTCAGAGACCACCTAAAGACCCCTCAGAGACCCCTCAGAGACCGCCTGAAGACCCCTCAGAGACCCCTCAGAGACCGCCTGAAGACCCCTCAGAGACCACCTAAAGACCCCTCAGAGACCCCTCAGAGACCGCCTGAAGACCCCTCAGAGACCGCCTGAAGTCCCCTCAGAGGCCCCCTGAAGACCCCTCAGAGGCCCCCTGAAGACCCCTCAGAGACCCCCTAAAGACCCCTCAGAGACCCACTGAAGTCCCCTCAGAGACCCCCTGAAGTCCCCTCAGAGACCGCCTGAAGTCCCCTCAGAGACCGCCTGAAGTCCCCTCAGAGACCGCCTGAAGTCCCCTCAGAGACCCCCTGAAGACCCCTCAGAGACCCCCTAAAGACCCCTCAGAGACCGCCTGAAGACCCCTCAGAGACCCCCTGAAGACCCCTCAGAGACCCCCTGAAGACCCCGCAGAGACCCCCTGAAGACCCCGCAGAGACCGCCTGAAGACCCCGCAGAGACCGCCTGAATAAACTGTACTGAGTGTAATAAGGATGTAATAAAAGTGTTATAATGACGTCCTGATGATGTGAAAAAGCTCTCCTGTCCTTGCCTGGTCTGACCTGAAGGGGGCGCCACTCTTTAAGAAATAACAACAGAACTGGGTCCTCATTTATTACTTAAACGAGTGCGAGACTGAGATTAAAAATGAAGGGATTGTTGTGTGTAAAACCTTCAGATGAAGATGAACTTCAATGTGTTTTTTAAAATTAAACCCACATTAAAACTAATAATTATGCCTTTTGTCGTCCTGAATCTGTATTTAGACCCTTTTCCTTTTGGAATAAACTGAATATAACTGTATTGTTTAAATAAACTGATTTATTTTCTTGTATTTTCATCAGAGGTTCTTCTGCTGCAGCTTGAACTGGTCTGAGATCTGCACTGACCTCACGTTGAAGACATTCTGACGTCTCAGAGTAAAGCCTTACGCAAATAGCTCTGAGCATCAAAGAATAAATCACAAATCGACGATGACAGATCTATTCAAAGCGCATCGTTAAGTCATTCATTTCTCTTTTGACAGAGCCACATTCCACTCGAATAAACATCCGCCCAGAGTCTGTCAAACACACCTGTCTGCTCTATATCTATATATCTATATATCTATATCTATAAATTGATATTGATTCAGTAGAAACAGAGTGAAATTTTTCAGACATTATATGGACTGTGATGATTGTTACAGTTAATGAAAACCCAACATTCAGAGTCTAAAGTACTGCACACTGCACTTTAATCAGCCCTTTAATATCCAAATTTAGCATTTAACACTAGACCCTTGGCCTGTATGTTTCAATGATCCACTATACTTTTCATTGTTCTTGCTTTTCTTTTTTATTTTCTGTCCTATTGTGTTTTCAAGAACATGTTTTCTCTCTCTGTAATTACTGCTTTACTTGTTGTTACTGTTGTTTTAGTGATTTCATTATCTTATGTTGTTGACATCAACCTGCCAAAGGGACTAAAGATGGAAATTAGCCGTTGGCTATAATCTTGCATATTTACATATATATATATATATATATATATATATATATATATATATATATGTTCATTAATATGTATTGTCCCTTTAAATAAATAAACTCAAACTCAATAAAGTGTCTAAAGCTGCAGATTGAGAGGAATATTGAGTAAAACCCAAACAGAAGTGGAGGGTTCATCTAGAGCCACACAGACGCTTCCAGGAGTCTGGCTGCAGTCCTCAAGTCTTTCCTGAACCAGACACAGCAGACGGTCTCACCTGGTCTGAAGGGGACAAGAACTGGACTGCTCAGGATTTTTTGCATTACATTTGTGAATCGTACCTAGAGTCTGGAGGAAGACTTTTGAGCCACAGAATCCAGACACGGGGTCCGCTGGGGTCTGGAGCCCAAAGCAGCTGTTCACCAGAACATTGAGAGCTCCAGGCTTCCTTCTGTTGAGTCCATCCTCGAGCAGGACCAGGCCCACAACCGGAACGTCACGTTACGGCCCTGAATCAGCCGGAGCCCACTGGACCTGAGCCCAGGCAGAATCTGTGGGGACTGACCCAATAACCTTCTAATTCTTTGAGATACTTAATGTGAGCCATAATCATCACTGAAAATAAATGATTTATAAAAAACTGTATCCATTATGTAATAAACCTGTAAAAGCAGGACAGCTCTGGCCTGTGCTGGTGTTTATGGTGTTTATTACATAAGTGTGTGGTTTATAATAAATATTTTCAGGACCACATTCCACTTGCACTCATCATCCACCTCTTAATTACTGTATATTTTAGTTTGATTTTACAATGATTAAACTGGATTAGTGTCGGAGCACTCCCTCAGGGGCAGAGCACTTACAGTCACTCAGGTAAAAATACCTCCAGATTTAGGCTCTTTCTTCAAATAAACGTCACTGATTTAATTATCCACGGGTTTTGTAAATGGAACCTGACGTGTCCACAGACAGGAACCGAGAGGCTGGGCTCTGAGCAGCTTCAGGAGGGTTTTAACAGGTTTTAATTTTACTTGAAGAGGTTTCAGTTGGTTTTTATTGGACTTGAACATGTTGGAAGTGGTTTAGTTCAATCAATAAAGCTTTAAATACAGCACTTTTCAACAGATAATCACATAAATGCAAAGAAGCCAGACTAAAATGAAGTCTGAAGTGAACGGAGGCAGTGGAACAAGTCCCAGCCCTTGTTCCTCCAAAAGAAGGGGCAAGACTCGTGACAAGTCTCCATCAGTATCAGTGCTGCTCACAGACGTAAGACATGAAAAACGAAGCCTCGGGGATAAAACTGGTAATTACATTGAACTTAATCTAATGTAAAGTTGAGAGTGAACAGCTTTTTAAATGTCATTGCGTTTCATGAAGGGTACAACTTATGGAGCTGAGAAAGCCTGCTCTCACAGCTGAGGTTCTGTCGGTTCTTATGGCACTGGTTTGGTGCAGATACAATAGTTTCATTTAAATATAAATGTCCTTTAAGCTGCAGGGTGTTGAGTCAGGTGCATGTGATTGATGAACACTTAGGTTTTAGCTGGTTCTAGTCTGACCTGAACAGGTTTAATGTGGTTTTAGTTCAACGATCTGCCCTGACCCGAGGAGACAGTAAAGGGCTGGGTTCAAACACAATGATCTTCTGCTGCCACTCCTTTTTCTAAAGAGCTGTAATTTAAACACAATAAAAGTCAGGCGTGTCGTCAGGGTTTTATTTTTTGTCTCATGTTCTTTTGTTTCATGAGAAAGACACTCAGGTATTTCCCTAAACATCAGCTGACAGTAAACAGAGCTGCTTCAGGTGATTCTGGACGGTGGAAAGGTCAAAGGATGCTGCTCTGGCTCCAAACACACAATGTATGTGTATTTAAGTTATAAATGTTGACTATATCACAATGACCTCGAACAATAAAATGTTATATTGATGCAGTTTGTAATAAGTATTGCCTCCAGGAGATAAATACATGTTTGAACTGACTTACATATATATTTATTGTAATTAAACAGTCAGATCTATTGCACCTTTTGCCGGTTTAACTGTTGCTAAATGAAGCTCGAACCCTGGGGCAGTTAAATCTGTTGCTACTGAACATGTCTGACTCCAACAGGTTTAAATCAGGAGAATGATGTCAGGCCTTGTCTGTAAATTAACTAAAATGAATACAAAGAAAGCTTGGAATATGACTTATTTATATGATATATGTTTAACCATTGTTTCCTTTACTTGTTTTATCACTGGTTTTATACGTAGACCTTTTCTGGAGTTTTAGTTCCGTTGATCGGTCAAAGGACAAACCTGGAGCCTTTGATGGTTCTTTCTCGTCTCTCGCTGACAGTTACTGGATCAGAGAGTTACATAAAATCAGACACACATTAAATGGAACTGGCACATATTTAATTGAAGGTGCAGCTGACAGTTTAATTGAAGCTGTCATTATTCCTCTGACTGATGCGTGAATTATGTGAATGCATTGTGGAGCTGTCAGGTTGTTGTGACTCTGGAGTTTTCAGGGTGTGGTCCCAGTAGAGTTTTTGAGTAATTTTTGTGTTTGCTGTAGTTGTTTATGTTACCATCAATAAACCAGACAGAAAAAATAGAATGTTCTTCCATGTCCAACTGTAATAAAATGGATTTTCATTAATGATCTGGATCTGGAGCCCATCTCCTGGAGAGGGTCTGGACTCCGTAGTAAGAGCTGGTCTTTGTTGGACTTCGTTGAACAGTTCGGGGAGGGGTCCGTGGGTTGTGCTTATGGCTAAGGGCAGCTGGAAGCTCCGACTCTTTCTACTGACAGAATTCAACGCCCTGAAAACGGACCTCGATCTGAATCCAGTTAGTGTTCTGTTATTGGACTGTGCTGGTCACAGTCTGTTAATAACAAACACCATGTTCAAGCATAAGGTCCATCAGTTCACGCGGCACCGGGACACCCTCGACCAAAGGTAGATCATCCACTTCGGTCTTGGACACTCGGGTGAAGAAAGGGCTGGAGCTGTCAACTGAACACCACCTGGAGGTGGTCCGAAGGCGGAGGAGGACCCTTCATCTTCAGATGAGGAAGCAGAGGCTGGGGGCTCAGAGGCGGACTCAGACCGGGGTGGTCCCTCCTTCTGTGGTTCTCCCTGAGGTTTCTCTGGGTTTTGGAGTTTTTCCTCTGACCCTGATGGAGAGTCTAAGGACAGGGGATGTTAACCTCTGACCTCTGACCCTGATGGAGAGTCTAAGGACAGGGGATGTTAACCTCTGACCTCTGACCCTGATGGAGAGTCTAAGGACAGGGGATGTTAACCTCTACTGTCTGTTTTGTGAAGCACTTTGAGGCAATTGTTGTTGTGATACTGGTTTATACAAATAAAATTAAATTTGAAAATGAATTATCTTACTGTTATTACCGTTACTGTCAGTAACAATTATTGTTCATGCCTTGTTGTTGTCACTGAGCATTTCTGTTTCTTTTCTCAGTTTTCTTGTCTCCAAGTGCTGCTAAAGGAGGATTGTCCAAAGTCTGGTCTAGACCTGCTTTAATGTAGAATTTTAAATAATTGAACTGTGTTTCTGTGGGTTGTTTACTGTTTGTTATAATTAAAGAGAATGTGTGTGTGTGTGTGTGTGTGTGTGTGTGTCTGCGTGTGTGTGTGGGCTACAGGTTAAAAAAGACAAAAGTTTTATATATGCAAACAGTTTATTAAATAGTTAATTTATGACCTGTATTTACAATGGACAATTATAAATAACTTTAATTACACATTTAAATCAAAAACACAGTTTAGAGAGAAGTGCTCGTCATCCACGGAGTCACTGTCACTTCTCACAGATCAAATTATTCACTTCGTTTCATTATTACACAAGGATTTAAACTTCAATTTTAAGGTTCAAGTGGCTTAAAAATTAAATAAAAAACCTTAATGTCATTTAAATCAGAATAAATACAAGAAGTCCCAAAAGAGAATGGATCAGACCGAGTCGCAGCAGAGACGTAGCTCCGGACGTGGTGGTCCCTGGAAAGAAAACGGATAAAACGTCACTTAAATAAAACATTTGACTGATTTTTATTACAGACTTTTATTAGAGACTGACTTCTTTAAACTTCGGTCATGAATAAATTAATTATTCAAAAATGTATTCAACAAAATGTGATCACTTTGAGGTGAAAAGCTTTGGAGCTGTATTTTACTCACTTGTAGTTGGAGCACGTGTAGTTGTGGTTGTAGTTGGAGCACGTGTAGTTGTGGTTGTAGTTGGAGCACGTGTAGTTGTGGTTGTAGTTGGAGCACGTGTAGTTGTGGTTGTAGTTGGAGCACGTGTAGTTGTGGTTGTAGTTGGAGCACGTGTAGTTGTGGTTGTAGTTGGAGCACGTGTAGTTGTGGTTGTAGTTGGAGCACGTGTAGTTGTGGTTATAGTTGGAGCAGATGTAGTTGTGGTTGTAGTTGGAGCACGTGTAGTTGTGGTTGAAGTTGGAGCAGCTGTAGTTGTGGTTGTAGTTGGAGCAGATGTAGTTGTGGTTGAAGTTGGAGCAGTTGTAGTTGTGGTTGAAGTTGGAGCAGTTGTAGTTGTGGTTGAAGTTGGAGCAGATGCAGTTGTGGTTGAAGTTGGAGCAGATGCAGTTGTGGTTGAAGTTGGGGCAGATGCAGTTGTGGTTGAAGTTGGAGCAGCTGTAGTTGTGGTTGAAGTTGGAGCAGCTGTAGTTGTGGTTGAAGTTGGAGCAGCTGTAGTTGTGGTTGAAGTTGGAGCAGATGCAGTTGTGGTTGAAGTTGGAGCAGCTGTAGTTGTGGTTGAAGTTGGAGCAGCTGTAGTTGTGGTTGAAGTTGGAACAGCTGTAGTTGTGGTTGAAGTTGGGGCAGATGCAGTTGTGGTTGAAGTTGGAGCAGCTGTAGTTGTGGTTGAAGTTGGAGCAGATGCAGTTGTGGTTGAAGTTGGGGCAGATGCAGTTGTGGTTGAAGTTGGAGCAGCTGTAGTTGTGGTTGAAGTTGGAGCAGATGCAGTTGTGGTTGAAGTTGGGGCAGATGCAGTTGTGGTTGAAGTTGGAACAGCTGTAGTTGTGGTTGAAGTTGGGGCAGATGTAGTTGTGGTTGAAGTTGGAGCAGCTGTAGTTGTGGTTGAAGTTGGGGCAGATGTAGTTGTGGTTGAAGTTGGGGCAGATGTAGTTGTGGTTGAAGTTGGAGCAGATGCAGTTGTGGTTGAAGTTGGGGCAGATGCAGTTGTGGTTGAAGTTGGGGCAGATGCAGTTGTGGTTGAAGTTGGAGCAGCTGTAGTTGTGGTTGAAGTTGGGGCAGATGTAGTTGTGGTTGAAGTTGGAGCAGCTGTAGTTGTGGTTGAAGTTGGGGAAGATGCAGTTGTGGTTGAAGTTGGAGCAGATGCAGTTGTGGTTGAAGTTGGAGCAGCTGTAGTTGTGGTTGAAGTTGGAGCAGATGTAGTTGTGGTTGAAGTTGGGGCAGATGCAGTTGTGGTTGAAGTTGGAGCAGCTGTAGTTGTGGTTGAAGTTGGGGCAGATGTAGTTGTGGTTGAAGTTGGGGCAGATGCAGTTGTGGTTGAAGTTGGGGCAGATGCAGTTGTGGTTGAAGTTGGAGCAGCTGTAGTTGTGGTTGAAGTTGGAGCAGCTGTAGTTGTGGTTGAAGTTGGGGCAGATGTAGTTGTGGTTGAAGTTGGGGCAGATGCAGTTGTGGTTGAAGTTGGGGCAGATGCAGTTGTGGTTGAAGTTGGAGCAGCTGTAGTTGTGGTTGAAGTTGGAGCAGATGTAGTTGTGGTTGAAGTTGGGGCAGATGCAGTTGTGGTTGAAGTTGGAGCAGCTGTAGTTGTGGTTGAAGTTGGAGCAGATGTAGTTGTGGTTGAAGTTGGGGCAGATGCAGTTGTGGTTGAAGTTGGAGCAGATGTAGTTGTGGTTGAAGTTGGAGCAGCTGTAGTTGTGGTTGAAATTAGAGCAGCTGTAGTTGTGGTTGAAGTTGGAGCAGATGTAGTTGTGGTTGAAGTTGGGGCAGATGCAGTTGTGGTTGAAGTTGGAGCAGATGTAGTTGTGGTTGAAGTTGGAGCAGCTGTAGTTGTGGTTGAAGTTGGAGCAGCTGTAGTTGTGGTTGAAGTTGGAGCAGATGTAGTTGTGGTTGAAGTTGGGGCAGATGCAGTTGTGGTTGAAGTTGGAGCAGCTGTAGTTGTGGTTGAAGTTGGAGCAGATGTAGTTGTGGTTGAAGTTGGGGCAGATGCAGTTGTGGTTGAAGTTGGAGCAGTTGTAGTTGTGGTTGAAGTTGGAGCAGATGTAGTTGTGGTTGAAGTTGGGGCAGATGCAGTTGTGGTTGAAGTTGGAGCAGCTGTAGTTGTGGTTGAAATTAGAGCAGCTGTAGTTGTGGCTGAAGTTGGAGCGGCTGTAGTTGTGGTTGTAGTTGGAGCGGCTGTAGTTGTGGTTGTAGTTGGAGCGGCTGTAGTTGTGGTTGTAGTTGGAGCGGCTGTAGTTGTGGTTGAAATTAGAGCAGCTGTAGTTGTGGCTGAAGTTGGAGCGGCTGTAGTTGTGGTTGTAGTTGGAGCGGCTGTAGTTGTGGTTGTAGTTGGAGCGGCTGTAGTTGTGGTTGTAGTTGGGGCGGCTGTAGTGGTGGCTGGAGCTGCTGTAGTGGTGGTGGTGGTTGGTGCAGCTGTAGTGGTGGTGGTGGTTGGAGCAGCTGTAGTTGTGGTGGTGGTTGGAGCAGCTGTAGTGGTGGTTGGAGCAGCTGTAGTGGTGGTGGTGGTTGGAGCAGCTGTAGTGGTGGTGGTGGTTGGAGCAGCTGTAGTTGTGGTGGTGGTTGGAGCAGCTGTAGTGGTGGTTGGAGCAGCTGTAGTTGTGGTGGTGGTTGGAGCTGCTGTAGTTGTGGTGGTGGTTGGAGCAGCTGTGGTGGTGGTTGGACCTGCTGTAGTGGTGGTGGTGGTTGGAGCTGCTGTAGTTGTGGTGGTGGTTGGAGCAGCTGTAGTGGTGGTGGTGGTTGGAGCTGCTGTAGTTGTGGTGGTGGTTGGAGCTGCTGTAGTTGTGGTGGTGGTTGGAGCAGCTGTGGTGGTGGTTGGACCTGCTGTAGTGGTGGTGGTGGTTGGAGCTGCTGTAGTTGTGGTGGTGGTTGGAGCAGCTGTAGTGGTGGTGGTGGTTGGAGCTGCTGTAGTGGTGGTGGTGGTTGGAGCAGCTGTAGTGGTGGTTGGAGCAGCTGTAGTTGTGGTGGTGGTTGGAGCAGCTGTAGTGGTGGTGGTGGTTGGAGCTGCTGTAGTGGTGGTGGTGGTTGGAACAGCTGTAGTGGTGGTTGGAGCAGCTGTAGTGGTGGTGGTGGTTGGAGCTGCTGTAGTGGTGGTGGTGGTTGGAGCAGCTGTAGTGGTAGTTGGAGCAGCTGTAGTGGTGGTGGTGGTTGGAGCTGCTGTAGTGGTGGTGGTGGTTGGAGCAGCTGTGGTGGTGGTTGGAGCAGCTGTAGTGGTGGTGGTGGTTGGAGCTGCTGTAGTGGTGGTTGGAGCTGCTGTAGTGGTGGTGGTGGTTGGAGCAGCTGTAGTGGTGGTTGGAGCAGCTGTAGTGGTGGTGGTGGTTGGAGCTGCTGTAGTGGTGGTGGTTGGAGCAGCTGTAGTGGTGGTGGTGGTTGGAGCTGCTGTAGTGGTGGTGGTGGTTGGAGCAGCTGTAGTGGTGGTTGGAGCAGCTGTAGTGGTGGTGGTGGTTGGAGCTGCTGTAGTGGTGGTGGTGGTTGGAGCGGCTGTAGTGGTGGTTGGAGCGGCTGTAGTGGTGGTGGTGGTTGGAGCTGCTGTAGTGGTGGTGGTGGTTGGAGCAGCTGTAGTGGTGGTTGGAGCTGCTGTAGTGGTGGTGGTGGTTGGAGCGGCTGTAGTGGTGGTTGGAGCTGCTGAAGTGGTGGTGGTTGGAGCTGCTGTAGTGATGGTTGGAGCGGCTGTAGTGGTGGTGGTGGTTGGAGCTGCTGTAGTGGTGGTTGGAGGAGCTGTAGTCGTCAGGGTGTTACAGTTGGCGGTGCTGCAGCAGGTGGAGGTCCCGGTGATGGTGCCGATGCTCGTTAACAGAGGGTTAGTGGATAAAGTGGCAGCGGCGAGGCACAGATTCTGAGAGGCGCAGCCGTGAGCCGGGACGGAGGTGGAGCTGCCCGACAGTTGGACTGGAGACAGGTGGAGAGAGCTCTGTTAAAGTCACAGGTGTAGCTGCAGGTGGTGTTTGTGTGAGTGAGACTGACCTGTCGTCTGGAAGCACTGTGTCTCCATGGTGTTACAGGTTAAAGTGCTGGTGCACTGGCCGGTGACAGGGTTACAGCTGTTGCAGGTCAGAGAGCCACCAGCAGGGGGCGTCGGAGCTGGAACACAGAGGAACACAGTCAGAACTGTGTCTACGGACCTCTGTCCTGTCAGGGGTCAGGTTCAGGGTCAGGGGTCAGGGGTCAGGGTCAGGGGTCAGGGTCAGGGTCAGGGGTCACTCACCGGCTGCGTTTGCAGAGTTACAGCCGTCTGTCCCGCAGCAGACGGCGTTCGCCAAAACAGACGCTGAACCAACGTCAAGAGAAAACTGCTGATTTCCTGGAGCTGGACAAACAGAGGACGCAGCACACGCCTTGTAGATTGGACTGGACACACCACTGGAGGACACCACTGTGGACAGAACAGGTGAGGACAGGTGAGGACAGGTGAAGACAGGTGAAGACAGGTGAGGACAGGGGAGGACAGGTGAAGACAGGTGAGGACAGGGGAGGACAGGTGAGGACAGTGGAGGACAGGTGAGGACAGGTGGGGACAGGTGAGGACAGGTGAGGACAGTGGAGGACAGGTGAGGACAGAGGAGGACAGGGGAGGACAGGGGAGGACAGAGGAGGACAGGTGAAGACAGGTGAGGACAGAGGAGGACGGGGAAGACAGGGGAAGACAGGGGCGGACAGGTGAGGACAGGAGAGGACAGGGGAGGACAGGTGAGGACAGAGGAGGACAGGTGAGGACAGACGAGGACAGGTGAGGACAGAGGAGGACAGAGGAGGACAGGTAAGGACAGTTGAGGACAGAGGAGGACAGGTGAGGACAGATGTTGCTGTTACCTGAGAGCGTGGCAGAGACACACATAGTTTCTCTGTTGGGACACGGGACAAGAGACGTTGATGAACAGCTCTGGTCTGTGCAAGTCATGCATTGGAGTCCAGCAGCTGAGAGAGACAAGACCAGGTTAGACCAGGTCTGGACCAGGTCTGGACCAGGACTGGACCAGGACTGGACCAGGACTGAACCAGGACTGAACCAGGACTGAACCACATCTAAACCAGGACTAAACCAAGACTAAACCAGGACTGAACCAGGTCTGAACCAGGACTAAACCAGGCCTAAACCAGGACTAAACCAGGTCTAAATCAGGTCTAAACCTAAGACCTTTCAGGTGCTCAGTTACAGAAGTGTATAATGTGTCTTTTGTGTGTATTAAATGTGTACGACACAATAATAACTACACACTTCAGCGTCAGGTATAAGCATCAACTCATTTATAACACTTTTCTCCTACATAATAATAACATTATGTTATAAACACAGTTATTAACGTTTGTATTTTGAATAATAAGCCTCTATATAATTATACAAATGAATTATATTTATTTTATTGTTAATTACACATTGATAATGAGTTGTTACTCTTCTGCCGTGTGTAGTAATCATATTATTACATAAATATATCTTAAATAATTATATTACACATGTTTTACCTGAGTCGATGCAGAGAAGCAGAGCCAGAGACAAGAGCAGCTTCAGCGTCTTCATCTTCTTTAAAGTCCAGTAGTTTACCTGCGTCTCACCTGTTTGAGTCTCACCTGTTTGAGTCTCACCTGTTTGAGTCTCACCTGTATGTGATGTACCTGAAGGATGCTGCAGCTCTTTTTAAAGCTGCAGACTGAGATGCGTTCAGGGTGTGTCGGTTTTCCTGACGTTGATGTAGTGGAAGAATGCTCCACTCCCTGTCGTCTGTGACATCAGTCTGATTCATGACGGACGCTCAGACAAAACCATGAATCCTGTTTTTATATAAGAGCAGGTGTAAAGGTCAGGGTTGTGACCGGACTAAAAATAAACCTGATACTGACTCTAAAAGTCTCTAAAAGTCTGTGGAACGGATAAAAGGTTTGTTTTAATAAACTCAAATAAATTCATTTCCCACAAAAGTCACAGAACACCTCATGTCTGTGACTTTTACTTCAATCAAAAATAAAAGGTTGTGTTGACCTCGTTCTCACATTAATAATACACATCCTTTTATCTGATCTGGAACACACAAGTCACATTTATTTTTAACGCACGTACAGCAGCTCAGAAATAGATTAAAATAATGATATCAAATTATTCAAATCAAGCGCTCCTGCTTCACAGCAAGAAGGTCGTGAGTTCAAATCCCGGCCGACTCAAAACACCCAGTGACTGTGGCTGTCTCAAACATCTTCGGCTAATCTGGTCTTTCTATGTAGAGTCTGTCCTCCCCGTGTCTCCGAGGGTTCTCTCTGGAGTCTGTCCTCTCCGTGTCTCCGAGGGTTCTCTCTGGAGTCTGTCCTCCCCGTGTCTCCGTGGGTTCTCTCTGGAGTCTGTCCTCCCCGTGTCTCAGAGGGTTCTCTCTGGAGTCTGTCCTCCCCGTGTCTCGGTGGGTTCTCTCTGGAGTCTGTCCTCTCCGTGTCTCCGAGGGTTCTCTCTGGAGTCTGTCCTCCCCGTGTCTCCGTGGGTTCTCTCTGGAGTCTGTCCTCCCCGTGTCTCAGAGGGTTCTCTCTGGAGTCTGTCCTCCCCGTGTCTCCGAGGGTTCTCTCTGGAGTCTGTCCCCCCCGTGTCTCCGTGGGTTCTCTCTGGAGTCTGTCCTCCCTGTGTCTCTGAGGGGTCTCTCTGGAGTCTGTCCTCCCCGTGTCTCCGTCCAAACACCTGCATGTATAGGTTCACTGACAACTCTAAAGTGTCCCTAGTGGATGAATTTGAGAGTGAATGGTTGTCTGTCAATGTACGTCTCTAAGTGTCAGTCCTGCGACGAACTGTCCACTGTCCAGAGTGTACCCCGCCTAAGGCCCAAAGCTGCTGGGATAGTCTCCAGACGCAGCTTCAATAAAACAGTGAGGTTTATTAATAACCTCAGAACAGTTGGTAGCGTTAGAGTAATTAAACAGTTGTAAAACTAGCTCAGGTACATTCTCACGCATCACACTCAGCTTTTGTCATAAACGTCCAACAGCTGTGACTCATGAAAATACTCCACATTTAAAAACCACGAGCCACGGCTGAAATAAACCTGCTTTAAACTGAAGTAGATCGGTTTCCTCCAAAAGTGTCTGAAGTCTCCAAAATCTGTTCTACTTTGGTCCTAAGACCTTCCAGAACTTGGCTGACTGGACCAAGGACAATCCTAGAGACAAAATAAGAAACACAAAACACTTTCTAAAAAGAGGCTTGTCTTGTTCTTGTTATAAACGTCATGTTCAACAAGAAGAAAAAACAGAAATAACAAAAAGGTGTTTCATGTTCAGGGAGAAAAAGTTAAAGAGCTGCTCTTTGGGAAGTTTCAGAATGAACAGATAAAAGAACAAAGGCCGACTCTGTTAAAGTTCAAATGCTCTGAGTCAGGAACCAACAGGTCGAACTGTGAGACCCACAACTCTCTGATATTGTACAGAAACACTTGAATTATGAGATACTTAAATACTTTTGTCATAATAAAAGTGATGTAAATACAGCTCTGAGTGTCTGGAGGTATGTAAACACACAAAAGGATAAAAGTCTAAGTCAAACACAAAGCTCTAAATCCAGACAAATCTTCTGCATCAGGCCAGCTTTGTGCCAGAGTCTTAAGAGTCTTAACCTTTTGTTTGTTCACAGATCCATCATTTTCCACGTTTACGCACAAACAGGGCGAGACTTCAAGAGAACTGAGCTGAAAAAACACGTGCTGAATGTTAGGACCTGATTAAATCAAGGTCAAATAACAAAAACATGTTCCCCTAAATATCTTTACATCACTGTAAGTCTGAAGAAAAACAAGATCTTTACACATTTATCAGTTTTTCATGAGTATATTTTATATTTTGTCATGTGCGCTGGTTGAGAGCTGGTTTGGAGCATTTCTTTTTTACTCATTTATTAGATCTTTCAGGACGTCCAGACACGGCCACAGGGAAAACAGTCTCATCTAAAAAGTCATTCATGAAATGTTTTGCTACAATAATATTCTCATAACTTTCTGCCACGTGACTTTTAAACAGCTCAACGCAAGAACTTTTCATTTAATTCAGTTTATTTTCAGATTCAGATCAATATCCTGATTATTAATCCTGATCAATAATCCTGATCAATTATTCTGATCAATTATTCTGATCAATAATCCTGATCAATAATCCTGATCAATAATCCTGATCAATAATCCTGATCAGTAAAGTCAGAGTTAGTGCAGCTGATGTTAAAAGGACAGTTTTTAAACTCAATGATTCCGACTTTTATTTCTTTACCCTTTGCTTTGTCTGTTTTTTTCTGCTGCTGTTCTCAGCTGTGTCCAGTGGGAGGCGCCACAACACAACCTGGACTTTATACAGACTTGAACAGGTTTTAGTTTCAGTTAAATGGGCAGTGTGAGTGTTTCAGTGTGGTTAAGAGTTGAAGGGGCAGTGTGAGTGTTTCAGTGTGGTTAAGAGTTGAAGGGGCAGTGTGAGTGTTTCAGTGTGGTTAAGAGCTGAAAGAGCAGTGTGAGTGTTTCAGTGTGGTTAAGAGTTGAAAGAGCAGTGTGAGTGTTTCAGTGTGGTTAAGAGTTGAAAGAGCAGTGTGAGTGTTTCAGTGTGGTTAAGAGCTGAAAGAGCAGTGTGAGTGTTTCAGTGTGGTTAAGAGTTGAAAGAGCAGTGTGAGTGTTTCAGTGTGGTTAAGAGTTGAAGGGGCAGTGTGAGTGTTTCAGTGGGGTAAGAGTTGAATGGCAGTGTGAGTGTTTCAGTGTGGTTAAGAGTTGAATGAGCAGTGTGAGTGTTTCAGTGTGGTTAAGAGTTGAAGGAGCAGTGTGAGTGTTTCAGTGTGGTTAAGAGTTGAAAGAGCAGTGTGAGTGTTTCAGTGTGGTTAAGAGTTGAAGGGGCAGTGTGAGTGTTTCAGTGTGGTTAAGAGCTGAAAGAGCAGTGTGAGTGTTTCAGTGTGGTTAAGAGTTGAAAGAGCAGTGTGAGTGTTTCAGTGTGGTTAAGAGTTGAAGGGGCAGTGTGAGTGTTTCAGTGTGGTTAAGAGTTGAATGAGCAGTGTGAGTGTTTCAGTGTGGTTAAGAGTTTAATGAGCAGTGTGAGTGTTTCAGTGTGGTTAAGAGTTGAATGAGCAGTGTGAGTGTTTCAGTGTGGTTAAGAGTTGAATGAGCAGTGTGAGTGTTTCAGTGTGGTTAAGAGTTGAAGGGGCAGTGTGAGTGTTTCAGTGTGGTTAAGAGTTGAAAGAGCAGTGTGAGTGTTTCAGTGTGGTTAAGAGTTGAAAGGGCAGTGTGAGTGTTTCAGTGTGGTTAAGAGTTGAAGGGGCAGTGTGAGTGTTTCAGTGTGGTTAAGAGTTGAAGGGGCAGTGTGAGTGTTTCAGTGTGGTTAAGAGTTGAAAGAGCAGTGTGAGTGTTTCAGTGTGGTTAAGAGTTGAAGGGGCAGTGTGAGTGTTTCAGTGTGGTTAAGAGTTGAAAGAGCAGTGTGAGTGTTTCAGTGTGGTTAAGAGTTGAAGGGGCAGTGTGAGTGTTTCAGTGTGGTTAAGAGTTGAAAGAGCAGTGTGAGTGTTTCAGTGTGGTTAAGAGTTGAGAGAAGTGGGAGCAGTGTGAGTGTTTCAGTGTGGTTAAGAGTTGAATGAGCAGTGTGAGTGTTTCAGTGTGGTTAAGAGTTGAAGGGGCAGTGTGAGTGTTTCAGTGTGGTTAAGAGTTGAAAGAGCAGTGTGAGTGTTTCAGTGTGGTTAAGAGTTGAAGGGGCAGTGTGAGTGTTTCAGTGTGGTTAAGAGCTGAAAGAGCAGTGTGAGTGTTTCAGTGTGGTTAAGAGTTGAAGGGGCAGTGTGAGTGTTTCAGTGTGGTTAAGAGTTGAATGAGCAGTGTGAGTGTTTCAGTGTGGTTAAGAGTTTAATGAGCAGTGTGAGTGTTTCAGTGTGGTTAAGAGTTGAATGAGCAGTGTGAGTGTTTCAGTGTGGTTAAGAGTTGAATGAGCAGTGTGAGTGTTTCAGTGTGGTTAAGAGTTGAAAGGGCAGTGTGAGTGTTTCAGTGTGGTTAAGAGTTGAAAGAGCAGTGTGAGTGTTTCAGTGTGGTTAAGAGTTGAAGGGGCAGTGTGAGTGTTTCAGTGTGGTTAAGAGTTGAAGGGGCAGTGTGAGTGTTTCAGTGTGGTTAAGAGTTGAAGGGGCAGTGTGAGTGTTTCAGTGTGGTTAAGAGTTGAAAGAGCAGTGTGAGTGTTTCAGTGTGGTTAAGAGTTGAAGGGGCAGTGTGAGTGTTTCAGTGTGGTTAAGAGTTGAAGGGGCAGTGTGAGTGTTTCAGTGTGGTTAAGAGTTGAAAGAGCAGTGTGAGTGTTTCAGTGTGGTTAAGAGTTGAAGGGGCAGTGTGAGTGTTTCAGTGTGGTTAAGAGTTGAAGGGGCAGTGTGAGTGTTTCAGTGTGGTTAAGAGTTGAAGGGGCAGTGTGAGTGTTTCAGTGTGGTTAAGAGTTGAAAGAGCAGTGTGAGTGTTTCAGTGTGGTTAAGAGTTGAAGGGGCAGTGTGAGTGTTTCAGTGTGGTTAAGAGTTGAAGGGGCAGTGTGAGTGTTTCAGTGTGGTTAAGAGTTGAAGGGGCAGTGTGAGTGTTTCAGTGTGGTTAAGAGTTGAAAGAGCAGTGTGAGTGTTTCAGTGTGGTTAAGAGTTGAAGGGGCAGTGTGGTTAAGAGTTGAAGGGGCAGTGTGAGTGTTTCAGTGTGGTTAAGAGTTGAAGGGGCAGTGTGAGTGTTTCAGTGTGGTTAAGAGTTGAAGGGGCAGTGTGAGTGTTTCAGTGTGGTTAAGAGTTGAATGAGAAGTGTGAGTGAGACAAAGACAGATTGTGTCTCAGTCCACTTCTGTCCAACAGGCTCCATTTAAACTAAGATGGCTTCCTTCACTTCTCTTTCATCTGACCTCTGTCCTCAAAGGAATTGATGGATTTGAACAGGTTTTAGTTGGATTTGAACAGGTTTTAGTTGGATTTCCTGCATATAAACACCAGAGGCTGGTTTATTATGATTTAAATGAATGACTCTTTTGTTGACCTTCGTTCTCTAACGTTCAGTTGGTTTTGCTTCGTTTCAACTGTTTCTCTTTATCAATACTTGATTAGTCCTGGTCTTTATCAAGACTTGATTAGTCCTGGTCTTTATTAAGACTTGATTAGTCCTGGTCTTTATCAAGACTTGATTAGTCCTGGTCTTTATTAAGACTTGATTAGTCCTGGTCTTTATTAAGACTTGATTAGTCCTGGTCTTTATTAAGACTTGATTAGTCCTGGTCTTTATCAAGACTTGATTAGTCCTGGTCTTTATTAAGACTTGATTAGTCCTGGTCTTTATCAAGACTCGTCATGGTTTGAATCTGTGCCATAAACTCACCATTTTTAATGAAGCTTCAATTAAAGGTCCTATATTATACTATTTTGAACATTATACAGTGTATTGGATACATGTAGGTTTCCATATCACGTTTTGCAACATGAAACACACAATATTTATCTTATACAAGCGGTTTGGATGAGCTCTCATCATGAGTCCAAAGTGAACGGTCTGATTTGGCGCTGTCACTTTAAGGCTCAGCTCTCCCGTGTTGGCCCCGCCCACTCATGACGTCACGCTATAGCTACGCGAGCTACGCTGGAAACAGACTGAAGTAAACACGGTACATGGTAGTAATAACTTTTTCAGCAATAGCTTTGAGAGTAAATGAGCCGTATATCTTCGACCCAGAGTCTGATTCTGAGTTCGAAGAACATGAGCAAACACAAAGACCTCGAAGGCTTCTACAAGACGTTTCTGCTTGGTAAATGAGAAACTATTTATTGTGTATGTTTCTATGGTGTAGCCCGTAGCATAGCGCGTGTTAACTGCTTCTGTTTATCGGTGCACATGTGGAAATGACCGTACAATGCCTACTGAAGTTGAGAATGTATATGCTGCCTGGAGACTCCTAAGGTAGCTGGTGTGCAGTGTATTGAAAGAACTATAATAAAGTAGCCTAGCAATATGTAGAGCTATGTAAGTAATGCTTGTTAGTAATACAATAATGTTGCTGACTGTTAGTAAGCTAACACAGTAGCAGCGATGCTTCTCTGTGTCTGAGCTGCAGAGCTCCACTTGTTGACAGTGCAGGAGAGAGGGCAGGAGGAGTGTGGAGGAGCACTTCCTGGAGAGGAGTGGTTTATTTCACATATTGACGTCATTGCGTGAAACAGCTCGTTGAAAGGACTGTAGCTCAAACTAAATAAATGACTTAAACATGCGTGAATGAAACAAAACACAACTTTGGGTATGTGTTTGAGGTAGAAACAACGTTAGAACATGGTTAAAAGCTCAGAAAAGTCGATTTAACATAATATGGGACCTTTAAACTTATTTTAAAAACTTAATGAAGCTTATTTTAAGCTTTTCAAATAATGACCCTTAATTATCGACTGGTTTGAGGTTGATGAAAACTCACTGTTTAAACTGAGCTCTGACCCGAGCTGACAGTAAAGGGCTGGGTTCGTTAAAAACAGAAACACAATGATCTTCTGCTGCCACTCCTCTTTTTTTCTAAAGAGCTGTGATTTAAACACCATTAAAGTCAGGTGTGTCGTCAGGGTTTTATTTTTTGTCTCATGTTCTTTTGTTTCATGAGAAAGACACTCAGGTATGTCCCTAAACATCAGCTGACAGTAAACAGAGCTTACACAAAAGATAAAGAACAGAACCATCAGACGTTTCATGAAATAAATGTTGTATGTTGTATGGTTTACCTTTAGTGATATATTATTAATAATGATTAATGATATTCATCTGTGAATCATGTTAATGATTCCTCACAATAATTATTAACAATGAGGAGCTCATTGGTGACTACTGCTATGTCACGTCCCTCTGGGAGACCGTGTTGATGAACCCAGCTTTAGATTCATTTAACCATGTAATTTATTGGTGATGATAACAATGAAAATGCTCTTTGGGTTTCATCTCTTATTTTTTTTCCCATTTGATTTGATCTTTATTAAACCAGGAAAGTCCCACTCTCTCTATTCTCTTTTTCAAACCCAGGACACAGAAACATTTTGCAAAAAAAAAAAAAATTCTACATGTACACATACATCTACAATAACAGAAGGATATGGAACATAATACAAATAGGAGCTACACTTTTATTATATATTATAAATTAGAGGGATATTAACCAGGTGTGTTTGTGAGTTTCCCTGAATTACCTTGAACACTATTCAACTATAAGTCCATGTAACTGTAAACTGTCATTTAAGAAACTGATTTCTACTGGACTCATGCTCTCACAGACCTTTCAGTCATTCAGTTTTATAAAAGCTTAAATGCTCCACCAAACTTCTTTATGATATTATATTTATTGAAGTGTGTAAATACATTTAAGATAAATATTGACAAAGATCAGGTTATAAATAATATGCAATAAATACAAACATAAAACATACACTTAAAGAAGTGCCTTTGAGCCGTTCTTCCACAGAATCACTTCAGCCTAAAATTTTAATTTAATTTTAAATTTTTTCATTTTTAAAGGAACAGTTAATGGACTGAAAACAGTCGATGAATTTGAGAAACTGAATAAACACACCAAAATACACCAAAACAGAAAAAACAAACCTGTGTAAAAGTGTTTTGGGTTTGACTTAAAATAAATAGTTTACCCTTAAAATAAACTGAACAGAATGAGTCCGAGCAGAGAGGAGCAGACCCAGCCGTGGGAAAGAGGGGAGGGAGGTGTAGTGGGCAGATGTCGTTGTGGTTGGTTGTAGCTGTAGTTGTGGTTGTAGTTGGAGCAGATGTAGTTGTGGTTGTAGTTGGAGCGGCTGTAGTGGACAGGTGGAGAGAGCTCTGTTAAAGTCACAGGTGTAGCTGCAGGTGGTGTTTGTGTGAGTGAGACTGACCTGTCGTCTGGAAGCACTGTGTCTCCATGGTGTTACAGGTTAAAGTGCTGGTGCACTGGCCGGTGACAGGGTTACAGCTGTTGCAGGTCAGAGAGCCACCAGCAGGGGGCGTCGGAGCTGGAACACAGAGGAACACAGTCAGAACTGTGTCTATGGACCTCTGTCCTGTCCAGGGTCAGGGGTCAGGGGTCAGGGTCAGGGGTCACTCACCGGCTGCGTTTGCAGAGTTACAGCCGTCTGTCCCGCAGCAGACGGCGTTCGCCAAAACAGACGCTGAACCAACGTCAAGAGAAAACTGCTGATTTCCTGGAGCTGGACAAACAGAGGACGCAGCACACGCCTTGTAGATTGGACTGGACACACCACTGGAGGACACCACTGTGGACAGAACAGGTGAGGACAGGTGAGGACAGGTGAAGACAGGTGAGGACAGGGGAGGACAGGTGAGGACAGGTGAGGACAGGTGAGGACAGGTGGGGACAGGTGAGGACAGGTGAGGACAGGTGAGGACAGGTGAGGACAGGTGAGGACAGGTGGGGACAGGTGAGGACAGTGGAGGACAGGTGAGGACAGTGGAGGACAGGTGAGGACAGGTGAGGACAGTGGAGGACAGGTGAGGACAGGTGAGGACAGTGGAGGACAGTGGAGGACAGGTGAGGACAGGTGGGGACAGGTGAGGACAGGTGAGGACAGATGAGGACAGTGGAGGACAGGTGAGGACAGTGGAGGACAGGTGAGGACAGGTGAGGACAGTGGAGGACAGGTGAGGACAGGTGAGGACAGGTGAGGACAGATGTTGCTGTTACCTGAGAGCGTGGCAGACGTGACACACATAGTTTCTCCGTTGGGACACGGGACAAGAGACGTTGATGAACAGCTCTGGTCTGTGCAAGTCATGCATTGGAGTCCAGCAGCTGAGAGAGACAAGACCAGGTTAGACCAGGTCTGGACCAGGTCTGGACCAGAACTGAACCAGGACTAAACCAGGTCTGAACCAGAAAGACCTTTCGGGTGCTCAGTCATAGAGGTGTATAATGTGTTAATGATGGTCTTTTATCTCAGTTACTGTTGTGTGTATTTAATGTGTGAGTGACACGTGATCATTTATAACACTTTACTCCTACATTAATAATCACCAATAAGTTATAAACATAGTCATTAATGTCAGAATCATGAGCAATAAGCTTCTGTATAATTATTATAAATGATATTTATTTTATAGTTAATTACACATCTATAATGAGCTGCTGTTCCGTCGTGTGAAGTTATTATAAAACATCAATAATATTTGTCATTTAATAATTAAAAGTCAGTCTGAGTCTGGATTAGGCGCTGGGTGTTTTTCTGACAGCGGTCTTTGTTAAATTCATCGGGAGAGAATGCATCACACCCTTTTACTGACGAACGATGCCAGAAATAAATACACAACCTGGTTATTAAAATGATATAAAACCTGAACGACCTGTTTGAGCGACGAAATATCTGTTTCACTATTTATATTCACCATTTAGATTTAGAGCCAAATGTTGGCCCTGTCGCCTCATCGTCGAAGTTAAAAACTTTCTGATCCGGAACGAGAGCGCAGACCATTCAGCTGCTCAGTTTGTTCCTGAAGGCCACAGCTTTTTGCTCATGATCATTTATTATGTTTCACATTTTTGCTCTTGTTCTGTTCACACTAAAGGAGTCTTCTGTTTAACTCTATTTGATAAACATTTACGCTAAATTTAAGCTAAAACATTAAATGCTGTTCTCTGAACCAAACGGTTAACTTTTCTTAAAACCCATTTATAAAACTGCTCATGATTTTGTAAAAACATTTTCTTTTTAAACAAACTTTACAAAAACGTTCACCCTTTTTTGCAAAACCCTGAACAGTGATCACTCACAAAACCTTAAACTCCGGAGTCAAACTTTAACGACAGGAGGCAGAAGTTTGAACACTTCAGAAAACCTCTGAAGCTGAAGACAGTTCAGTTTATTTCAGTTTAAAATATATCTCTCTCTCAAATAATGTCTCTCTCTGGAATAATATCTCTCAGTTTTATTGCAACACATGAGTAAAAGGCTGATTTCCCGTGACTTCAAACTTTCAGATGCTTTAATTTTTGATAAGACCTTTCAGTCGTTCAGTTTTCTAAAAGATTATTGTGTTCCAGCTTTAAAAACAGACAACAGTATATAACAGGATTTCTCACGTCTTTATTAAATCACGTGAAGTTAGTGAAGACATATTTACAACAATAACATCTAAATAAATAAAATCTGTTGTTCCACAGATTCACCTCAGCCTCAGATTCAGGGGCTTCACAGATGATCGCAGTTTTGAACTCTTTCATATTAAAGGTCAGTTTATGATGAACATTTAATGACATAGTGTTTAATGTATTATTTGCAGTTTGGAGAAGCAGACAGCAGCAATGACAAGAGCCTAAACCAGTGAAAAAACATTCCTTCAACCGATCTTTTTATCTTAAATAAACAGATGTAAACATTTGTACTTATTTCCATCAGAAGAGTGTGTTTACATGACTCAATGAACTTCACAGATGAAACCAGTTAAACAAGAATAAAGAGGAAGAGTCCGAGCAGAGCGTGGAGCAGACCGAGTCGCAGCAGAGTCACGGCTCCTGTGGTGGAAAAGAAAGGGTTTAATCATCACAAAAACAGAACAGTGAAAAATAATGGACTCTTTGTGAAACGCTTTGAGGGCCTTAAAAAGCGCAAATCTCAAAATGATGATAAATGTTTGGTTTGAAAACTGTGAACAGAGGAAATGACTGATCTCAGGTCCACAGTGTTTTCTCTTTAACATTCATCCACGTCATTTATACAAGTGTGAACCTAAATAAACAGGTTGTATTGTTTAATGTTTTGTAATCTGAATCCTGCTCTGACTCACCTGTTGTAGTCGCCGCAGAAGTTGTGGCTGTGGTTGTGGTTGTGGTTGGTGCAGCTGTAGTGGTTGTGGCTGTGGTTGTGGCTGCTGAAAAAATGAAAAAATAAATAAATTAATAAGTCTTTCCTAAATACTCTCTGTGCAGCCTTTCAGGTGTTCAGTTTCACCATGTCATGTACCTGTACTGGTGGTTGAAGCAGCTGTAGTGGTGGTGGTGGTTGGAGGAGCTGTAGTGGTGGTGGTGGTTGGAGCTGCTGTAGTGGTGGTGGTGGTTGGAGGAGCTGTAGTCGTCAGGGTGTTACAGTTGGCGGTGCTGCAGCAGGTGGAGGTCCCGGTGATGGTGCCGATGCTCGTTAACAGAGGGTTAGTGGATAAAGTGGCAGCGGCGAGGCACAGATTCTGAGAGGCGCAGCCGTGAGCCGGGACGGAGGTGGAGCTGCCCGACGGTTGGACTGGAGACAGGTGGAGAGAGCTCTGTTAAAGTCACAGGTGTAGCTGCAGGTGGTGTTTGTGTGAGTGAGACTGACCTGTCGTCTGGAAGCACTGTGTCTCCATGGTGTTACAGGTTAAAGTGCTGGTGCACTGGCCGGTGACAGGGTTACAGCTGTTGCAGGTCAGAGAGCCACCAGCAGGGGGCGTCGGAGCTGGAACACAGAGGAACACAGTCAGAACTGTGTCTACGGACCTCTGTCCTGTCCAGGGTCAGGGGTCAGGGGTCAGGGTCAGGGGTCACTCACCGGCTGCGTTTGCAGAGTTACAGCCGTCTGTCCCGCAGCAGACGGCGTTCGCCAAAACAGACGCTGAACCAACGTCAAGAGAAAACTGCTGATTTCCTGGAGCTGGACAAACAGAGGACGCAGCACACCCCTTGTAGATTGGACTGGACACACCACTGGAGGACACCACTGTGGACAGAACAGGTGAGGACAGGTGAGGACAGGTGAAGACAGGTGAAGACAGGTGGGGACAGGTGGGGACAGGTGAGGACAGAGGAGGACAGGTGAGGAAAAGTGAGGACAGAGGAGGACGGGTGAAGACAGGGGAGGACAGAGGAGGACAGGTGAGGACAGTGGAGGACAGGGGAGGACAGAGGAGGACAGGTGAGGACAGAGGAGGACAGGTGAGGACAGAGGAGGACAGGTGAGGACAGAGGAGGACAGGTGAGGACAGGTGAGGAAAGATGAGGACAGTGGAGGACAGGGGAGGACAGATGAGGACAGGTGAGGACAGATGTTGCTGTTACCTGAGAGCGTGGCAGAGACACACATAGTTTCTCCGTTGGGACACGGGACAAGAGACGTTGATGAACAGCTCTGGTCTGTGCAAGACACGCACTGGAGTCCAGCAGCTGAGAGAGACAAGACCAGGTTAGACCAGGTCTGGAGCAGGACTGGACTAGGACTGGACCAGGACTGAACCAGGACTGAACCAGGACTAAACCAGGACTAAACCAGGACTAAAACAGGTCTAAACCAGGACTGAACCAGGACTGAACCAGGACTAAACCAGGTCTAAACTAGGACTAAACCAGGTCTAAACCAGGACTAAACAAGGACTGAACCAGGACTAAACCAGGTCTAAACCAGGACTGAACCAGGTCTAAACCAGGTCTAAACTAGGATTAAACCAGGTCTAAACCAGGACTAAACAAGGACTGAACCAGGTCTAAACCAGGTCTAAACTAGGATTAAACCAGGACTGAACCAGGACTAAACCAGGACTAAACCAGGAGTAAATGGGACCCAGTAAATAATTATATTATACATGTTTTACCTGAGTCGATGCAGAGAAGCAGAGCCAGAGACAAGAGCAGCTTCAGCGTCTTCATCTTCTTTAAAGTCCAGTAGTTTACCTGAGTCTCACCTGAGTCTTTCACCTGCGTCTCACCTGAGTCTCACCTGTTTGAGTCTCACCTGTTTGAGTCTCACCTGTTTGAGTCTCACCTGTTTGAGTCTCACCTGTTTGAGTCTCACCTGCAGGATGCACCTTTTAAAGCCCAGACTCTGGATAAAGCTCAGGGTGTGATCGTTTCTTGACGATTGTTGTTGTTAAATTTATCGTGAGAGAATGCATCACACCCTGTTACTGACGACAAAAACAAAACCTGTTTTATTAAATCAAACATGAACCAGGACTAAACCTGTTTGAGACTGATATTAAAACTGTGTTTTATTTATTGTTTCAGTGGTGATTGTGCAAAGGAATAAAACCATAATATTAATACATATATAATGTATATAATTATCACTTTAGACAGGGCTCCAATGTTAACTCGGAGCATTTCAGAGACATTATAACAGTGATAAATACAGGAACCTGCAGCAGGTTCAGAGATGTGGACTGAGCTGAGTTTGAGAGTATCTCTGATTAACAAACGATTTTACTGCTTCACAGTAACCTATAGTTTATAAAGATGCTTCAGGGCCACTTCACTTTTTCCTCCTTTTTCTGATCTCACTTCTTTGAAACACACCCTGGGCCCCTCTGTCCCTGGGCCCCTCTGTCCCTGGGCCCCTCTGACTCTGGGCCCCTCTGACTCTGGGCCCCTCTGACGCTGGGCCCCTCTGACTCTGGGCCCCTCTGTCCCTGGGCCCTTCTGACGCTGGGCCCCTCTGACCCTGGGCCCCTCTGACTCTGGGCCCCTCTGACTCTGGGCCCCTCTGACCCTGGGCCCCTCTGACTCTGGGCCCCTCTGACTCTGGGCCCCTCTGACCCTGGGCCCCTCTGACGCTGGGCCCCTCTGACCCTGGGCCCCTCTGACGCTGGGCCCCTCTGTCCCTGGGCCCCTCTGACCCTGGGCCCCTCTGACGCTGGGCCCCTGGGCCCCTCTGACGCTGGGCCCCTGGTTCATAAACATAAATGTGAAGCTGGTCATAAAACGGAGCCGAAACTGTTTGAGTCTGTGACTCACTGAGGTTTGACAGAAACAGTTGTTTTTTGGGTGTGACCAGATGCTGAGGCTGATCCATGAACTAAATGTTTGAAGGTAAAGGTTAGAGTCTGTTCACGTTCGTCACGGATGGTCTCAACATCACTTTAACTACACTTCTTTATTTAAGACAAACACAGGGAATAAACTGTAATGTCATGGAACTGACTTTAGTTCCAGGACAGCTTTAAGATGACGTACATGGATTTGAACAGGTTTTCATTGGATTTGAAGAGATTAGATGGATTTGAACAGGTTTTAGTTGGATTTGAACAGGTTATAGTTGGATTTGAACAGGTTTTAGATGGATTTGAGCAGGTTTTAGTTGGATTTGAACAGGTTTTAGTTGGATTTGAACAGGTTATAGTTGGATTTGAACAGGTTTTAGATGGATTTGAGCAGGTTTTAGTTGGATTTGAACAGGTTTTAGTTGGATTTGAACAGGTTTTAGTTGGATTTGAGCAGGTTTTAGTTGGATTTGAACAGGTTTTAGTTGGATTTGAACAGGTTTTAGATGGATTTGAACAGGTTTTAGATGGATTTGAACAGGTTTTAGTTGGATTTGAACAGGTTTTAGTTGGATTTGAACAGGTTTTAGTTGGATTTGAACAGGTTTTAGTTGGATTTGAACAGGTTTTAGTTGGATTTGAACAGGTTTTAGATGGATTTGAACAGGTTTTAGTTGGATTTGAACAGATTTTAGTTGGATTTGAACAGGTTTTAGTTGGATTTGAACAGGTTTTAGTTGGATTTGAACAGGTTTTAGTTGGATTTGAACAGGTTTTAGTTGGATTTGAACAGGTTCTGTCCAATGATGGGGTCAAGCCTCCACAGCTTTTTTTTTTTTTAATTTCTTTTTAGGAAAATAAATATTTTCTAAGAAAGTGCTTTTTAATCTAATGTATTATATTGTATGTGTGATTTCCGACATTTAAACCAACATCTGAATTTGAGGTAGAACTAACCCAGATTAAATATTTAAACAAAATATTAACCCATTTAGTCCAGTTAACCCAGTGTGTAGTTAGTCTAATGTTTACCAAAGGCTGGGCCAAAAACCACCACAGCATTTTTGAGAGAGTTGGATTTGAACAGGTTTTAGATGGATTTGAATCGGTTTAACATGGATTTGAACAGGTTTTAGATGGATTTGAATCGGTTTAAGATGGATTTGAACAGGTTTTAGTTGGATTTGAATCGGTTTAAGATGGATTTGAACAGGTTTTAGTTGGATTTGAATCGGTTTAAGATGGATTTGAACAGGTTTTAGATGGATTTGAATCGGTTTAAGATGGATTTGAACAGGTTTTAGTTGGATTTGAATCGGTTTAAGATGGATTTGAACAGGTTTTAGTTGGATTTGAATCGGTTTAAGATGGATTTGAACAGGTTTTAGTTGGATTTGAATCAGTTTATTAATCCATCGACACACCTAAAGAAAAACAGGTTCAAACCAGGACTGGGTTGGATCCGGGTAAAACCACGGACAGTATTTCTCTCTCGATAAAGTCAGACAAATAAAGTCTGACAAAAATAAAATCCGATAAATAAAGTCAGATACATAAAGTCCGATAAATAAAGTTCGTTAAATAAAGTCAGATACATAAAGTCCGATAAATGAAGTTCGTTAAATAAAGTCAGATAAAGTCCGATAAATAAAGTTCGTTAAATAAAGTCAGATAAATAAAGTTCGTTAAATAAAGTCTGTTAAATAAAGTCAGATAAAGTCCGATAAATAAAGTCCGATAAATAAAGTTCGTCCTAACAAATAAAAAGTCAGTCAGACTATAAAGTCAGTCCTAACCCGCCTGTGATCCTTGGTCTGATGGTGAGGACCAGGTGGATGTCCCACCCACAGACCTCCACCTCGTCCCCCATGAGCCCATCTCAGCACACAGCCCAGTGAGGGGCCGGTGGGACCCTCCTCTAACCAGTCTGTGGTGGAGGAGCTGAAGTCTACACTCTCTTTTTCTGCTTTTCTGGTCATGTTTATCTTTGTTTATCTAGTCTGATATTTACCAGCAGATGGGTCAAAAACTACCTCATTTGGGTTATTTTTAACCCAACATTTTTAGAGAGATGGATTTAAACAGGTTTTAGATGGATTTGAACAGGTTTTAGATGGATTTGAACAGGTTTTAGATGGATTTGAACAGGGTTTAGATGGATTTGAACAGGTTTTAGTCTTTAGTCCAGTCTTTCTCATAAACAGTGTCATTCATAATCTGTCCTGATGACTGAGAACCTGAGAGAGTGTATGATGTATGACAGAGTAATGTATGTAAACTCTGTGTGTGACTTGGTGACATCATCACGTCGCAGAGTGAGATCAGTCTGTGTTTGGTGCTTTTTATAAAAACGATGAGACACTCCATCAGTCGCTCACAGTTTATTCACAAAAATATCACAAACATCTGAAAATGAATAAAAACTAAGCAGCAACAGTCACAACAGTGAACGAAAAACTGTACAACACCACAAGATTAATCCCTCAGGTCTGAACCGGGTCTGAACCGGGTCTGAACCGGGTCTGAACCGGGTCCGAACCGGGACCGAACCGGGTCCGAACCGGGTCCGAACCGGGTCCGAACCGGGACCGAACCGGGACTGAACCGGGTCCGAACCGGGTCTGAACCAGGACTGAACCAGGTCTGAACCAGGACTTAACCCTCAGACTAAACCCGGTCTAACCCAGTTCTGAACTTTTTCCCACAGAATAAATACAAAAGTGAGTCAGTTCCATCAGGTCCAGGACTGGGTCAAGTTCTACCTGGTCTGGGTCAGGTTCTAGCCAGTCTGGGTCAGGTTCTAGACAGTCTGGGTCAGGTTCCAGCCGGACTGGGTCAGGTTTTACCCGGTCTACAGCTCGTCTCGTCTGCGGAGGATGACGGCCCGGACCAGGTCTCTGATCCTGGGTCTCAGTTCTCGGACGGAGACCTGAGGACCCCAGGCGTCCAGCACCTTCCCCTCGACGTCCACCAGGTACTTCCAGAAGTTCCAGTCTGGCTCCTTCCCCGAGGACTCTGAGGACCAGACCAGAGTTAGACCGGACTGAACCAGGACCGGACCAGAGTTAGACCGGACTGAACCAGGACCGGACTAGAGTTAGACCGGACTGAACCAGGTCCCTTCCACATGTTCCTCTACGTCAGACACATTTGGTCCAGTTTGGCTTTGATTGGAGAAAGAGTTTTCCTGAGTTCAGCTCTGAATTTTGTCATTAGCTTCTCAATTGAGAAGAAAATGAGAGTCTGAACCCAGTCTGGACCCGGTCTGAACCCGGTCTGGACCCGGTCTGGACCCGGTCTGGACTGACCTGTGAGGAACCTGAAGGCGCTGTTGGCTCCGGTCCCGACCACAGCGATCTTGCTGAAGATGGGGAAGGAGGCTCTGTGGATGGTGCGAGCGAAGGTATCGATGTCGCGGTCGCTGCCCGGTTCCTGTTGACCGAACTGGTTACAGGGAAACGCCAGGACGTTAAAGTGAGACGGACCGAAGTCCCGCTGCAGGTCCTGGAGATCTCTGTAGTGTTCCTCCGTAAAACCACACTCACTGGCCACGTTCACCACCAACGAGACCTGCAACAGCATTACACTGGCTTCAGATGGATCTGAACAGGTTTTAGTTGGATCTGAACAGGTTTTAGATGGATTTGAACAAGTTTTAGATGGATTTGAACAGGTTTTAGTTGGATCTGAACAGGTTTTAGATGGATTTGAACAAGTTTTAGATGGATTTGAACAGGTTTTAGTTGGATCTGAATAGGTTTTAGTTGGATTTGAACAGGTTTTAGATGGATTTAAACAAGTTTTAGATGGATTTGAACAGGTTTTAGTTGGATTTGAATAGGTTTTAGTTGGATTTGAACAGGTTTTAGATGGATTTAAACAAGTTTTAGATGGATTTGAACAGGTTTTAGATGGATTTGAACAGGTTTTAGATGGATTTGAACAGGTTTTAGTTGGATTTGAACAGGTTTTAGATGGATTTGAACAGGTTTTAGTTGGATTTGAACAGGTTTTAGTTGGATTTGAACAGGTTTTAGATGGATTTGAACAGGTTTTAGATGGATTTGAACAGGTTTTAGTTGGATTTGAACAGGTTTTAGATGGATTTGAACAGGTTTTAGTTGGATTTGAACAGGTTTTAGTTGGATTTGAACAGGTTTTAGATGGATTTGAACAGGTTTTAGATGGATTTGAACAGGTTTTAGTTGGATTTGAACAGGTTTTAGATGGATTTGAACAGGTTTTAGATGGATTTGAACAGGTTTTAGTTGGATTTGAACAACACACTAATACGAAAAACCTTCAATAAATACAAAAACATTTTTTATAAAAAGTAAAAAATAAAATTTAATCGTAGAAATAATCAAATCATGAAAAAAGCAGTAAATACACAGTTGTTCACGAGTGTAGCAGCAGCGCCACCTGCAGGACACACATGTAAATGACAGTCCAACACCAGATCTTTTCTGTTAAATCCAGACCAACAAAACCAGTTTCAACAGAAACACCTATTGCTGCTGTCGAATAAAACACAATAATGTAAAACATTTAGCTCAGAACTCATTAAACCCAGTCTGGACCAGTCTTGACCAAAGTCTGGACCAGTCTGGACCAGTTTGGACCAGTCTGGACCAGAGTCTGGACCAGTCTGGACCAGAGTCTGGACCAGTCTGGACCAAAGTCTGGACCAGTCTGGACCAGTTTGGACCAGTTTGGACCAGAGTCTGGACCAGTCTGGACCAGAGTCTGGACCAGTTTGGACCAGTTTGGACCAGTCTGGACCAGAGTCTGGACCAGTCTGGACCAGAGTCTGGACCAGTTTGGACCAGTTTGGACCAGTCTGGACCAGAGTCTGGACCAGTCTGGACCAGTTTGGACCAGTTTGGACCAGTCTGGACCAGAGTCTGGACCAGTCTGGACCAGAGTCTGGACCAGTTTGGACCAGTTTGGACCAGTCTGGACCAGAGTCTGGACCAGTCTGGACCAGAGTCTGGACCAGTCTGGACCAGTTTGGACCAGAGTCTGGACCAGTTTGGACCAGAGTCTGGACCAGTCTGGACCAGTTTGGACCAGAGTCTGGACCAGTCTGAACCAGAGTCCTTCAGAGCGTGATTTAAACCCTACACTCTGCTGACATCTGGTGGACATTATACGAACTGCAGCTGAGTATTACTTTCTTAAAACCTTTCGAGTGCATCTCTGTTTTTTATTTTGGTTTGACGGGTTCAGAGACTGTCCTGTTGAAGACTTCAACATTTAACTTTAAGGACAAGATTTAAATCACGTGATACAAAAACAATTAGTCTGAAAAGAAGTCTGTATCAGGTCCGTTTGGGATGAAGACTGAACAAAGTCCTCTCTGTGGCTAATTACTAAGTGGCTAATGTACTTTTGCATTTTAAGTATCTTTTTAATTTCTTGTATTTTAGAATGTATCACTATTTTGCCCAGAATCGTATGTTATTTAACTGGCATGTGACAAATAAACCCTTGAATCTCTGTTGTTCCACAGAATGCGCGTAAAGAACCTGGATTTTTTTCATTATTAAAATTAACACATTTATTTTTATATTGAACATTTGCCGATAAGGCTGTAAGAAATGCTGCTTCTCTTTTTTGTCAAACGTGGATCAAATACTGTTAGGTTTGTCTCTCACGGCTTTTTCTAATGTCACTAAACTTCATCTAAGGCCTGCTGAAGTCTGAGTAAAACCCGATCTGCGTAAATAAACACATTCTTCAGTTTTGCTCGAGTCTAATGTTGGGACAGATTTAAAGAGAGCAGCCTCTGCCACGTAGACACCTCCCCTTCCTCTCTCCATCCACAGCAGCCCCTCGCTTCAGCAAAACTGACGCTCAAAAAAGGTTAAATCCAGTGAAAAGCGCAGGAAAAGTCAAGAAAAGTGAAAACGCAGGAATTTCTCCCTGAATTAAACTGAATTCCACAGATCTATGGTGGTTCAGAGCTTTTCTGGAGCCAGTGTCTGACTCTGACCTGAACATAAAACACTGAGAAAACATCTTTATTAAAGTTTATTTGTAAAAGTAAAAGTAAGAGAAGTTCGAGGCCGGAGCCGGGACTCGAACTCGGGTCTGGACCAACACTCACCGAACCGCGGTACTTCTCCAGCGACACCAGCTTCCCTCGGCTGTTCACCACTTTAAAGGAATAAAAGTCCCGCTGCTTGGCGTGAGCGCGCACGAACACCAGCGCAAGCACGGCCACGAGAGCGCGCACCAGCATCTTCCTCAAAAACAGCAGCAACAGTTTGATAAATGCAAAACTGATCGATAATCGATGAGAAGCGGCTAATAAAAAGGGAAGGCTGGTTCTGAACTCAGTATGGAGTTAAAGAGCGAACAGGAAGTCAGGCTGCTTCACAATAAAAGCCTCTGCGAAAAAGTAAAGCACGTGTTTCCCGCGTTAGATTCTCATTCATCCAGTGTCACTGTCAACACATTGAATATGGGTCAGAACAAAACTGAAATAAAAACAGAAATAAACGCCTCACGTTGAGTTTTTGGCTTCTGGGCCAAAAGTGAGAGATCCCCAAGAAAACAAAGAAAGAGAACAAAGAAAAATTGAAACAGCAAACCCCAATTTAAGACAGTATCATAAAAAATTTAGAAAAAATTTGACCAGGTTTTAAATGGATTTGACCAGGTTTAAGATGGATTTGACCAACTGTCTCCAGGTGATGAAGATAAAAGAACCTGCAAAATACAAAGTAGAAAAACTAGGGCGTTATTAACAAACAGAGAAGGGCATTTACTACAAAATAAAAGCCTCTCGAAAGAAATAATTTTTGTAGTTTTTTCTATTGTTTCATAAACGCCTCTTTGTCCGAGTCCGAGCGCCACGCCCCTTCGCTGACGTCACCCGCGTGCTTCCCAGAATGCATCGCGGCGCAGAGCCAACATGGCGTCGGAGTCTGGGCTTTGAAAAACACTGAGGAGACCCGGAGCATGGAGGCCGCTGCGCCGTGAGCCCAAACCGCCCTCAGCGCACCTCAGCCCGGCCACAGCTCCGACGAGGCCCCGCTGTTCTCCCGGAGCTCCGCCGGAGGGTTGAACGGAGGGACGCACTACCGAGGACACCGCGGCTCGGTGAGCTCCGGGACCGGTCCAACAGAGGCTGAGTCCGGGATTAATCTGAGAGAAAAGAGCCCGAACAGGAGGCGAGGAAAGGAGTCAAGGGAAGGAAACAAGGTGTGAAGGAAGGAGGTAGGGAACAAGGAAGGAAACAAAAACAAAACCTAAAAGCAGAAGAAAAAGGCGTAGGTTACAAAAGTATGAAAGGGACTAACACAGGAGACGAGGAAGGAGACATTAAGGATACTAAGTAGAAAAGGATGTAGCCGATACCTGGATAAAAGGTAGGAATCAAAAAGAGATGAAAAGGAGGAAAGGAAGGGCCTGAAAGAAGGAGATGAGGAAGAAATGAAAGTAAGGAAGAGTTATTTCTGTGAAACAAAACTGAGACTTTCAGTTGTTCAGAAAATGAGGCATAAAGAACAGCAGGAACAAACAGAGACTAAAGGAAATATTGAGACATATTTAAACAACTCCACCAAAATGTTTTCTTTTTTCCATTTTCAACTTTGAAAGGTGTCATTTCTATTATTATTTTTACTCCCGGGGGTCTCTCCAGGTCCGGCTTCCTCTTTCTGTTTGATGACTCTAAAGTGCCCCTAGTGGGTGAATGTGTGTCTCTTAGTGTTAACCCTTCGAGTAACGGTCCACGGCCACAGGCCCCATGCTGCTGGGATAGGCTTCTGTGACCTGTGACCCCTGACAGGAATAAGAGGAAGATAAATGAATGTTCTGATCCAGGGTTTAACGTGGCTCTGACCTCCAGAGATACTGGATATAAATGAGCCTCAGAGGTCTTTTGACCAGTGGTTCTCAAACTGTGGGACTAGTCCCGCTGGTGGAACTCAGGGACTCTCAGAAGTTTTATTTTTCAGACTGAAATTAAAAATGATAACGTCAGCTGCACTTTTTTGTTGGAGTGGGTCCGGCTGTAGCTGAACACCTGCAGGGGTCGTTAGAGTGGGTCCGGCTGTAGCTGGACACCTGCAGGGGTCGTTAGAGTGGGTTCGGCTGTAGCAGGACACCTGCAGGGGTCGTTAGAGTGGGTTCGGCTGTAGCAGGACACCTGCAGGGGTCGTTAGAGTGGGTTCGGCTGTAGCAGGACACCTGCAGGGGTCGTTAGAGTGGGTCCGGCTGTAACTGGACACCTGCAGGTGTCGTTAGAGTGGGTTCGGCTGGAGCTGGACACCTGCAGGGGTCGTTAGAGTTGGTCCAGCTGGAGCTGGACACCTGCAGGGGTCGTTAGAGTGGGTCCGGCTGTAGCCGGACACCTGCAGGGGTCATTAGAGTGGGTCTGGCTGTAACTGGACACCTGCAGAGGTCATTAGAGTGGGTCCGGCTGTAGCTGGACACCTGCAGGGGTCGTTAGAGTGGGTCCGGCTGTAGCTGGACATCTGCAGGGGTCGTTAGAGTGGGTCCGGCTGTAACTGGACACCTGCAGGGGTCGTTAGAGTGGGTCTGGCTGTAGCTGGACACCTGCAGGGGTCGTCGTTATAGTGGGTCCGGCTGTAGCTGGTCAATTGCAGGGGTCGTTAGAGTGGGTCTGGCTGTAGCTGGACACCTGCAGGGGTCGTTATAGTGGGTCTGGCTGTAGCTGGACACCTGCAGGGGTCGTTATAGTGGGTCTGGCTGTAGCTGGACACCTGCAGGGGTTGTTATAGTGGGTCCGGCTGTAGCTGGTCAATTGCAGGGGTCGTTCGACCTGTAGGACCCCTACAGCTGGACACCTGCGGGGGTCATAGTAGATTTGGACAAACCAAAGTTCTGTTGTGTTTCTCAGAGAGTTTCCAGTTCTTCAGGATGGATGGAAACCAGCCAATCAGAGCGCAGCACCAGCAGCAAAGGGGCGGGGCTAAACCTGTTCGTCCAATCAGAGATGAACCTCGAGGGAGAACAGAGCCCATTCAGGTGAGAATAATCCAACAAAACCCTGTTTAAATCCAACTAAAACTAGTTAAAGTCCAAACCAAAACTGGATATGTTTAGGACCGGAGACGAGCTCGAGGAGGAAGACTGTCCAGACTCAGAGCCAGCTCCGGAGAAAGACTCAGGACCAAGACCGAGTCCGCTCCAGACCCTATAGATCCCACAGAACTGGACCAGAACCACAGCCCGGCCCCAGGTCTGGTCTTTGAGCGGTTTAGACCAGATTTAGTCCGTCCTCATTCCGAGTTAAACCTGTGTGTGTCGTTTTAGTGAATCCGACTGAAGCTGAGGAAGGTTCTCTGACGGAACAACAGCTGGGTCTGAAACAGGCCGAGGAGCGACTGCACCGGGACTACATCCACCGGCTGCTGCAGGTCAGGACCCAGCCTGTGGGGGGCGCTGTGTGCTTCTCACACAGTACTCACTAAACAAATGAAGCACGGATTCTGGGTCAGGGTTGTCACGCTAGTCTCATAGCTCTGTTAAATTTGTAGAATCAGTTGAAGCAGTTCCTCTCAGTGATTTTGGAGCTGACTTTTAAAATCTGTCAAAGTTTATCTTAAAAAAGAGTTTTGTGAAAAACTGAATGAGCTGCAATCATCAAATGAAACAGATGCTGATCTCAGGTCAGTTACATTAGTCTCATTGTGTGTAGGTTTATTTTATCAGTTTCTTTATCAGAGTGAACCTGTGTTTACAAAGACATTAGGCTTTATTTAAATCATAAAGTTAGAATACTGTAAAATAACACGACTAAATATTAAATATTGTTTGTCCCTGTGGTGTTGCCGTACAATACTCAGACTGAGCCGTGTGCAAAAGGTTCTGAGTATAAACTGAATTTAGACACAAATCTGGGAACGACACTGGGCTCATAGCGCCCCCTGCTGTTCACTCACTCTTCTAATGGTTACAATAGTTCTAATGGTTTTAATGGTTCTATTAGCTCTAATGGTTCTAATAGTTCTAATAGTTCTAATGGTTCTAATAGTTCTAATAGTTCTAATGGTTCAAATGGTTCTAATAGTTCTAATAGCTCTAGTAGTTCTAATGGTTCTAATAGTTCTAATAGTTCTAATGGTTCTAATAGTTCTAATGGTTCTAATAGTTCTAATAGTTCTAATGGTTCAAATGGTTCTAATAGTTCTAATGGTTCTAATAGTTCTAATAGTTCTAATGGTTCTAATAGCTCTAATGGTTCTAATAGTTCTAATAGTTCTAATGGTTCTAATAGTTCTAATAGTTCTAATGGTTCAAATGGTTCTAATAGTTCTAATGGTTCTAATAGTTCTAATGGTTCAAATGGTTCTAATGGTTTTAATGGTTCTAATAGTTCTAATAGCTCTAGTAGTTCTAATGGTTCTAATAGTTCTAATGGTTCAAATGGTTCTAATGGTTTTAATGGTTCTAATAGCTCTAGTAGTTCTAATGGTTCTAATAGTTCTAATGGTTCTAATAGTTCTAATAGTTCTAATGGTTCAAATGGTTCTAATGGTTTTAATGGTTCTAATAGCTCTAGTAGTTCTAATGGTTCTAATAGTTCTAATGGTTCTAATAGTTCTAATGGTTCTAATGGTTCTAATAGTTCTAATGGTTCTAATAGTTCTAATGGTTCTAATGGTTCTAATAGCTCTAGTAGTTCTAATGGTTCTAATAGTTCTAATGGTTCTAATGGTTCTAATAGTTTAATGGTTCTAATAGTTCTAATGGTTCTAATAGTTCTAATGGTTCTAATGGTTCTAATAGTTCTAATGGTTCTAATAGTTCTAATGGTTCTAATGGTTCTAATAGTTCTAATGGTTCAAATGGTTCTAATGGTTTTAATGGTTCTAATAGCTCTAGTAGTTCGAATGGTTCTAATAGTTCTAATGGTTCTAATAGTTCTAATGGTTCAAATGGTTCTAATGGTTTTAATGGTTCTAATAGCTCTAGTAGTTCTAATGGTTCTAATGGTTCTAATGGTTCTAATAGTTCTAATGGTTCTAATAGTTCTAATAGTTCTAATGGTTCTAATAGTTCTAATGGTTCTAATAGTTCTAATGGTTCTGATAGTTCTAATGGTTCTAATAGTTCTAATGGTTCTAATAGTTCTAATGGTTCTAATGGTTCTAATAGTTCTAATGGTTCTAATAGTTCTAATGGTTCTAATGGTTCTAATAGTTCTAATGGTTCTAATAGTTCTAATGGTTCTAATGCTGTGTTGTATTCAGGCGTCTCCGGATTATCCGAACTATCAGTATCTCTGTCGACTGTGCTGCGTTCACATCGAGAACATCCAGGGAGCGCACAAACACATCAAAGAGAAACGGCACAAGAAGAACATCACGGTGAGAACCAGGACCAGCACCTGGACCAGAACTAGACCAGGACCTGAACCAGAACCAGGACCTGAACCAGATCCAGAACCAGATCCAGAACCAGACACCTAACCCTTTCAAAGCAACTGGGCTCTGTGTCGGTTCTGGTTCGGTTCTGTTGAAGTGGATCTGCTGCTGTCTGTCACCAGCAGAGGGCGCTGTCACAGAGACGACTGAGTGGAGCAGTTCTGGTTCTGACCCGGTTTCTGATCTGTTTTCAGGAGAAGCAGGAGGAGAACGAGCTGCGCTCTCTGTCGGCGCCAAGTCCGGCTCAGATCCGGGCCTTGGACCGGGCCGTCTCAGACACGGCTCTGAAGTACGGCCTCTCGGACCAGGACTTCCAGGCCCGGCAGTCCGTCCTGGACCGGATGGAGCGGACTGTCCAGAACCGGATCCCAGGTACGGAACAAAAACCAAGTCTGGACCAGGACCGAACCAGGACCGGACCAGGACTAAAGTTTTTTAAAGATAAAAAGAAATGAATAATTTTTTTTTTCAAATTTAGTTACATTTTTGTAGAATTGTTATGAAATACATTATATTAATAATAGTTATTTTTTTGTAATTTTTTAAAAAAGTATTTAAATTTTTGATTTATTTCTCTTTTTTGTTTATTTACAAAGTATTATTATTGTTTTTCATATGTAATTTTTCAGCCTGTTCTTTGAGGATGTACGGCTCGTGTTTGACTCGCTTCGCCTTTAAATCCAGCGACATCAACATTGACGTCTCTGTTCCTCAAAATGTGAGCTATATTTTTATTTTTCATAAATTCAAACTAAACTGTTGCTTGAACGAGACAAACATACAATTTTTAATAAACAGCATTTATTTTGAAATGTGAGTAAAATACAGCACAGGAAAATGATAAAAATGAAATGTGTAAGTAAAAGGAAAAGTTATGAGAAATACTTAAATGCATTAAAGTCGACTGAAACATACAGAATTTTATAAACCTCTCAATCCTGTTTTTTTTTTCAGATGACGCAGCCTGAAGTCCTGATCCAGGTCTTAGAGATCCTCAAGACCAGCCGTGAGTCTCACCTTTTACTCTTTAAGCTTAAAATTAATATTTAATGAAAAAACCCGAGATGTTTAGAGTCAGTCCAGACCTCGCTGAAACATGCAGATCTCTCATCTGTTCTTTTGTGTTTTTTTATTCCCAGCGGATTTCTCTGAAGTGGAGTCAGATTTTCACGCCAAAGTCCCGGCTGTGTTCTGCAGAGACGTTCACAGGTAAAAGTCCAGAAAACTGGTTTTATTTTTCAGTAAATATTCTATTCTATTCTAAAGCTACTGCTTTAGTCTCATCTAACTCTGTAATTATCTCACAATGACTAAAAACTCTGCGCCCTGTTGTAAATATTAAGACTGAGATGGATCAATATAAAAAAGAAATCAAAAAATACTCTTTAAGATCGCCATATGTGTCAGCATATCTATATATATCTATATATATCTATATATTTATATATATAGATATATATGGATATATATATAGATATATATAGATATATATCTTTAATATATATAGATATATAGATATAGATATATTTGTAAATATCTTATATCTATATCTATATAATATAGATAGACATATAGATAGATATATGCTGACACATATGGCTATCTTAAGAGTATTTTTTGAGTCAAAGGGTTAGTGTTTTTCTGCAGTAGTTCTTTTCTGACGATGGTTCTGGTTCTTTTCTGACGATGGTTTTTGTTCTTTTCTGACGATGGTTCTGGTTCTTTTCTGATGATGGTTCTGGTTCTTTTCTGACGATGGTTTTTGTTCTTTTCTGACGATGGTTCTGGTTCTTTTCTGACGATGGTTCTGGTTCTTTTCTGACGATGGTTTTGGTTCTTTTCTGACGATGGTTCTGGTTCTTTTCTGACGATGGTTCTGGTTCTTTTCTGCAGCGGGTGTTTGTGTAAAGTCAGCGGAGGGAACGACGTGGCTTGCCTCACGACCAATCACCTCGCAGCTCTGTCCAAACTGGAGCCGAGGCTGGTTCCTCTGGTGCTGGCCTTCAGACTCTGGGCCCGGGTAAGAACCAGGACACAGACACTGCCTCGTGTGTTTCACAATAAAAGCATGACAGGAAGTGTTTTATTCTGAAAGAAAGCAGAGCCACTAGAATCCTTTCCTTTGAGGGAAATACTGTTGCTTACATTTTTGTGTTCAAATCATAAATCGTCTTAAAAATGGAAAAAATGAATGTTCTATTTGTCGTCTGGAGAGCCTTAACTTCAACTCATTTTGAAAAAACAAAAGCAGATTTTCAGGGTCTTTCTCAGAGTCTCTGGATTTAAAGTTTAGAAAGACAGGACTGAAGCACTGTTTACTGCAGCAGCTTCAGCATTTACACTCTTCTGTATTTATATCACCAGACCCAACGAGAGGGGTCTAGACCTGGTTTAGTCCTGGTCCAGTCCTGGTCCAGTCCTGGTCTAACCCTGGTTTTCTCTGTTCCCTGCTGCAGCTCTGTCACATGGACCACCAGGCTGAGGGCGGGATCCCCTCGTACTCGTTGGCCCTGATGGTGATCTTCTTCCTGCAGCAGAGACCTCGGCCCGTTCTCCCGGTTTACATCGGACCCTGGGTGAGTCCGAGTGGAACCGAACCCTATTAGAGTCTCAGAGTTCGGGCGGAACCGGACCCCGTTAGAGTCACTCTAACCGGAGCTGCTGATGCAGTTTCTGATGTGTCTTTGTCGCAGATCGAAGGGTTCGACCTGAAGCGCGTCGACGAGTACCACCTCACAGGGATCTGTCAGGACGCCTTCGTACGATGGGAGCACAGACCCCAGACCGAGAACCGCAATGAGAACCGGACTAAACCAGAACCCACCAGGACAGAACCACACAGCTCAGAGGGACTGGTAAGAACTGACTTAAACCTGTTCAAAACCAATTAAAAATGGTTTAAAACCAACTTAAACCTGTTGAAAGCCAACTAACACCAGGTGAAATCCAGCGAAAACCTGTTCAGATCCCCCTAAACCCTGTGTCCTCTCCGTAGAGCCGCCTGACTCTGGACGGCGCTGACGGGACGTCCTGTGTGGGGCAGCTGTGGCTTGAGCTGCTCCGGTTTTACACTCTGGAGTTCGCTCTGGAGGAATTCATCATCAGCATCAGGCTCCGAGACCTGCTCACCAGAGACGCCAAAGGCTGGCCTCGCAGACGGCTGGCCATCGAGGGTGAGGAGGGGACGAGGGGGACGAGGGGACGAGGGTGAGGAGGGGACGAGAGTGAGGAGGGGACGAGGGGACGAGGGTGAGGAGGGGACGAGGGTGAGGAGGGGACGAGGGTGAGGAGGGGACGAGGGTGAGGAGGGGACGAGGGCGAGGAGGGGACGAGGGGGACGAGGGTGAGGAGGGGACGAGGGTGAGGAGGGGACGAGGGCGAGGAGGGGACAAGGGGGACGAGGGTGAGGATGGGACGAGGGGGACAAGGAGGACGAGGGCTGAACCGGTGCTTAAACCTAAGTTTGGATGAGGTCAGTGGAATGATCCCTTTTCTCCATGAAGCCTCTGCATCATTAGGAATACTGATCCAAGATAATCCAACTCTCCTTCTCTCTGAGTCCAGCAGAGGGCGCTCACAGGAGGACTTTATCACCGCTCAGGGCTTTATTCAGGATTGATTTCTAAATACGCTTCCGTCCGGTTTCAGACCCGTTCGCTCTGAAGAGGAACGTGGCTCGCAGCCTGAACAGTCAGATGGTCTTCGAATATGTCCAGGAGCGCTTCAGAGCCGCCTACAAATACTTCGCTGTTCCGCAAAAACCCCAGAGAAAAGCCGTCTCGAAGGCAGCGAGAGCGTCCCGGAGCCGAGGACGGACCGAGGACGAGGACGAGTCGGGACGGAGACGCGACGAACCCATCGACTGTGGGCTCCGAGAACTGGGTCTGAACGAAGAACGAACCAACGGAGTCACGGACAGCGACGACGACAACGAAGACATGCTTTATGAGTTCGATAAAAACATCTTCACCGGAGGAAAGGTACCAGCTTCTGTTTCAGAGAGATTTATCTGAGTCAGATTCACTCTTTTAATCCCAGAAAGAAAAGAAAACACTGATGTCATAGAATAAAAATATGAAATGTAATAGAATAAAACTCAAAAAGAGAGAAGAGTGATAATTTGAAAGACAAAAAGCTGTTTTACAATCTGGAGGCGTCTCGAAGGCAACAAAGAAAATTCAGATTTTAGGACATTTCCAGATGAAGTCCTTCTGCAGAATCTTTTACAGAAAGACTCTGTGTTTTTAGAACAGATTTAACTATTGATAAGGTTTACAAAGCATCAGATAAAAACAGGAGGATCTCAATAAAAGACTGACTCAGAAAGTGGACAGTTTAAGGTGAATCTTTTGACATATTCACTCCGGCACCAGCAGTAGATACAAGTGTAAACAGAATAAACATGGCATATATCTGTGAGCTAAAACCAGGAGGATTTAAGGATAAAAAATGTATCTGATGAATATATCCTCTTAAGAATCAGTCTGCTCTCTGCCCTTTTTGATTCAGAAATCAAATGAATAATTCAAAACATACAACTAGTCTCATAACTCTCTAAAGTGTCTGTTGTTTAAATCAGTTTTCTCGTTTTATATATTCTCCTGTTCACGGTAAATAACCGTACTCTTTACTCCCTCAGCCTCCAGTCGTCGTCTGCAGCATCTGCAAACGCGACGGGCATCTCAAAGACGAGTGTCCTGAGGATTTCAAAAAGATCGAACTGAAGCCACTGCCTCCAATGAACGACCGCTTCAGAGACATCCTCGACGGGCTCTGCAGGCTCTGCTACCGTAAGAAATATACGCTCTGTTAGCGTAAGAAATATACGCTCTGTTAGCGTAAGAAATATACGCTCTGTTAGCGTAAGAAATATACGCTCTGTTAGCGTAAGAAATATACGCTCTGTTAGCGTAAGAAATATACGCTCTGTTAGCGTAACAAATATACGCTCTGTTAGCGTAAGAAATATACGCTCTGTTAGCGTAAGAAATATACGCTCTGTTAGCGTAAGAAATATACGCTCTGCTACCGTAAGAAATATACGCTCTGTTAGCGTAAGAAATATACGCTCTGTTAGCGTAAGAAATATACGCTCTGCTACCGTAAGAAATATACGCTCTGTTAGCGTAAGAAATATACGCTCTGTTAGCGTAACAAATATACGCTCTGTTAGCGTAAGAAATATACGCTCTGCTACCGTAAGAAATATACGCTCTGTTAGCGTAAGAAATATACGCTCTGCTACCGTAAGAAATATACGCTCTGTTAGCGTAAGAAATATACGCTCTGTTAGCGTAACAAATATACGCTCTGTTAGCGTAAGAAATATACGCTCTGCTACCGTAAGAAATATACGCTCTACTACCGTAAGAAATATACGCTCTGCTACCGTAAGAAATATCACTCTACTACCGTAAGAAATATACGCTCTGTTAGCGTAAGAAATATACGCTCTGTTAGCGTAAGAAATATACGCTCTGCTACCGTAAGAAATATACGCTCTGTTACCGTAAGAAATATACGCTCTGTTAGCGTAAGAAATATACGCTCTGTTACCGTAAGAAATATACGCTCTGTTACCGTAAGAAATATACGCTCTGCTACTGTAAGAAATATACGCTCTGTTAGCGTAAGAAATATACGCTCTGCTACCTTAAGAAATATACGCTCTGTTAGCGTAAGAAATATACGCTCTGTTACCGTAAGAAATATATGTCTGCTACCGTAAGAAATATACGCTCTGCTACCATAAGAAATATACACTCTGTTACCGTAAGAAATATACGCTCTGCTACTGTAAGAAATATACGCTCTGCTACCGTAAGAACATTCTTTTATTGTGGGTAAAACTTGATATGGTTGTTGTTTTTGCAGAGGAGCTCTCTCCGACGGCGGCCGAGCAGCAGAAACGAGAACAGATCCTTGCTTCTCTGGAGAGATTTATCCGGAAAGAGTTCAACGGTAAACTCTTCCATTAAACGAGAAAATCCCGCTGCGTTTTTCCCAGAGCCATCCTTTCGTACCAGGGCTCAGAGCTCACCTGGTTTTTACAGAACTATAACGTATAAATGTGTTGTTTTTTTCAGATAAAGCGCAGCTGTGTTTGTTCGGTTCGTCCAAAAACGGCTTTGGCTTCAGAGACAGCGACCTGGACATCTGCATGACTCTGGAGGGACACCACACGGCAGAGGTTCGCTCACCGCACACTTTCACATCAGGTCCTTTACAACAGCTCACACAGGTTTAGTGACGACATAAAAAGCAGCAGAGTTTACTTTTATGAGAAGACAGCTGTAAAAATCATACCGTAACCGTAAAAACACCGAGTTCTGAGCAGTTTGACGTGTGTTTGGTGTAACTCCTTTGTCTTCAACAGAAGCTGAACTGTAAAGAGATCATCGAGGGTTTGGCCAAAGTCCTGAAGAAACACACAGGTCACTTTTCTGATTTTTTGGTCGTTTCAGGTGAAATCTACTGAATAATTTGCCATTTTCCCAGGTTTGAGCCAAATGTCAGTTCGACCACATTGTTAGCTGCCCTTTTCACAAATTAACCCAAATGTAATCCTCTGAACGTGTTTTGTGTTTAGGCTTTAAACATTTAAAAGATTGTTTCATATGTATTTGTCTTTACTAATAAAATCCTGCTCGTTCTAGTGTTTAAAGCCAAATAAAACAGAAATATATTTGAGATGCAGACTATATCACATGATGCAGTTAATTTCCAGTAAAACTATGTCTTGTTCAGGATTGTCCTGTTGATTTCACCTGGACTGACTTTTATAAGTTAACTATCAGTTTCCTTTTTCCATAATATAAATTTCTTTTTAAAGTTATTTTCTCGAATCAGTAAAGAATAGTATGTATTAATTTTAGATTTGTGGGTTCTGTTTTTGACTTAAACAAAAATCCATCTAAAACCAATTAAAGTTCATCCACTTAAAACCCATTTATTTCCAGTAAAGGTCTGGGTTTTAATTGGTTTATAACGTGATTTTAAGAGACTTTAATGAATTAACTTTGGACTTTAAAATGATTTGAACTGGTTCTGACTGGATTTGGATGGGTTTTAAGTGGTCTCTGATACTGGTTCTGATCCGGTCCCTGCGGTTCTGACGGTCTGGTTTTGGCAGGTCTGAGGAACATCCTGCCCATCACCACGGCCAAAGTCCCCATCGTGAAGTTCGAGCACCGTCAGAGTGGGCTCGAGGGCGACATCAGCCTCTACAACACTCTGGTACGAACACAAAAATGATACTTTCATAAACAAGTCTTTTTGGTAAAACGGCTCTAAATGCGTTGTTTTCAGGCGCAGCACAACACTCGGATGTTGGCGACGTATGCAGCTCTGGATCCGAGAGTCCAGCTCCTGGGCTACACCATGAAGGTCTTCGCCAAGGTAAGACCCTAACCCCTACAGGACTGTGCTCATTGGGACCTGGGCCTGGTCTGGGTCTGGTCTGGACTGGTCTGGGTCTCGTCTGGACTGGTCTGGACTGGGTCTGGACTGGTCTGGGTCTGGGTCTGGTCTGGTCTGGTCTGGACTGGTCTGGACTGGGTCTGGACTGGGTCTGGACTGGTCTGGACTGGTCTGGGTCTGGTCTGGGTCTGGACTGGTCTGGTCTGGGTCTGGGTCTGGACTGGTCTGGGTCTGGGTCTGGGCTGGTCTGGGTCTGGACTGGTCTGGACTGGGTCTGGACTGGGTCTGGACTGGTCTGGGTCTGGGTCTGGGTCTGGGCTGGTCTGGACTGGTCTGGGTCTGGGTCTGGGTCTGGGTCTGGACTGGTCTGGGTCTGGGTCTGGGCTGGTCTGGGTCTGGACTGGTCTGGACTGGGTCTGGACTGGGTCTGGACTGGTCTGGTCTGGGTCTGGACTGGTCTGGACTGGGTCTGGACTGGGTCTGGGTCTGGACTGGTCTGGTCTGGTCTGGACTGGTCTGGGTCTGGGTCTGGACTGGTCTGGGTCTGGGTCTGGGCTGGTCTGGGTCTGGACTGGTCTGGACTGGGTCTGGACTGGGTCTGGACTGGTCTGGTCTGGACTGGTCTGGGTCTGGACTGGTCTGGACTGGGTCTGGACTGGGTCTGGACTGGGTCTGGACTGGTCTGGTCTGGACTGGTCTGGGTCTGGACTGGACTGGTCATGTTAAAGTGGGTGGTTTCAAAAGTCATATGGGTTGTGTTTTCTTTAATAAATGTATTATTTATTTAGATAAATACAGAAAGTGTGTGAGTCACTGCAGAAACACGTCGTGGGTTAAGTTCAGAAGAGCTCTTTAGGTTCAGAGAATGGATGTGCAGTGACTGCAGACGCCTCCAGGGGGAGCCTCTCTGTTTTTTCTGATGATTTTCCTGTGTTTCTCAGAGGTGTGATATCGGAGACGCCTCCAGGGGGAGCCTCTCGTCCTACGCCTACATCCTGATGGTGCTGTACTTCCTGCAGCAGAGAGAGCCTCCGGTCGTCCCTGTTCTTCAGGAGGTGAGTCCAGCTCAGGTCTGATCCTGGTCTTGGGTTTGGAGAAGGTCTGGTCTTTGTTTTTTAGCATTGACCCTGAGCCTCTAGACCCGCTTCCTTTTGACGAGGGTCCGAACATGCTTTTAACAACAATAATAATATTAATAAAAATATTAATAATAAAAATATTAATATTAATAATAATAATAATAACAACAATAATAAAAATATTATTATTAATAATAATATTAATAATAATAATAATAATAATAATAATAATAATAATAATAATAATAATAATAATAATAATAACAACAATAATAAAAATATTAATAATAATAATAATAATAATAATAATAATAATAGTAATAATAATAATAATGGAATAGATTCAAAGAGACTCAAAGCTCTTCACAGTTGTGTCCATTATTCATTCACTCCACAGTCACACACTGGTGGAGGTAAAGTACAGCTGCCCCGGGGCAGACTGACCTCTGACCTCCACCAAACACACTCACACATTCATCACCAGAGCCACAGACCTCCTCCTCAGACCTGGGGGTGTGGCTGACCACCCCTCCTCAGACCTGGGGGTGTGGCTGACCACCCCTCCTCAGACCTGGAGGCGTGGCTGACCCCTCCTCAGACCTGGGAGCGTGGCTGACCACCCCTCCTCAGACCTGGGGGCGTGGCTGACCCGTCCTCAGACCTGGAGGCGTGGCTGACCCCTCCTCAGACCTGGGGGCGTGGCTGACCCCTCCTCAGACCTGGGGGCGTGGCTGACCCCTCCTCAGACCTGGAGGCGTGGCTGACTCCTCCTCCTCAGACCTGGGGGCGTGGCTGACCCCTCCTCAGACCTGGGGGTGTGGCTGACCACCCCTCCTCAGACCTGGGGGCGTGGCTGACCCCTCCTCAGACCTGGGGGCGTGGCTGACCCCTCCTCAGACCTGGGAGCGTGGCTGACCACCCCTCCTCAGACCTGGGGGCGTGGCTGACCCGTCCTCAGACCTGGAGGCGTGGCTGACCCCTCCTCAGACCTGGGGGCGTGGCTGACCCGTCCTCAGACCTGGAGGCGTGGCTGACCCCTCCTCAGACCTGGAGGCGTGGCTGACTCCTCCTCAGACCTGGGAGCGTGGCTGACCCCTCCTCAGACCTGGGGGCGTGGCTGACCCCTCCTCAGACCTGGGAGCGTGGCTGACCACCCCTCCTCAGACCTGGGGGCGTGGCTGACCCGTCCTCAGACCTGGGGGCGTGGCTGACCCCTCCTCAGACCTGGGGGCGTGGCTGACTCCTCCTCCTCAGACCCCTCCCCCAGGGTGAGGAGGGGTGTTTCTGTCGTAGTTTATTCTGAAGCTGTGTTTCTGTCGCAGATGTTCGATGGACCGGCTGCTCCTCAGAAAATGGTCGACGGTTGGAACGCCTTTTTCTTTGACGACATCCAGGACCTGGTAAGTCCTGGTTGAATCCTGGTTGAGTCTTGGTTTAGTCCTGGTTTAGTCTTGGTTCAGTCCTGGTTTAGTCTTGGTTTAGTCCTGGTTTAGTCTTGGTTTAGTCCTGGTTTAGTCCTGGTTTAGTCCTGGTTTAGTCCTGGTTTAGTCCTGGTTTAGTCCTGGTTTAGTCCTGGTTGAGTCTTGGTTTAGTCCCGGTTGAGTCTTGGTTTAGTCCTGGTTTAGTCCTGGTTTAGTCCTGGTTTAGTCCTGGTTTAGTCCTGGTTGAGTCTTGGTTTAGTCCCGGTTGAGTCTTGGTTTAGTCCTGGTTGAGTCTTGGTTTAGTCCTGGTTTAGTCTTGGTTTAGTCCTGGTTTAGTCCTGGTTTAGTCTTGGTTTAGTCCTGGTTTAGTCTTGGTTTAGTCCTGGTTGAGTCTTGGTTTAGTCCTGGTTTAGTCTTGGTTTAGTCCTGGTTTAGTCCTGGTTGAGTCCTGGTTTAGTCCTGGTTTAGTCCTGGTTTTGTCTTGGTTCAGACTCTGATTAGACCTGTTTTTTTTTCTTTCGGTGTCCTCAGCGGCGGCGTTGGGGACAGTTCCCGGTGAACTCCGAGTCTGTGGGAGAGCTGTGGTTGGGTCTGCTCCGGTTTTACACCGAAGAGTTTGACTTTAAGGAAAACGTGATCAGCATCAGGCAAAAAAAACGCCTGACCACCTTCGAGAAGCAGTGGACCAGCAAGTGCATCGCTATAGAGGGTAAAATATCCCCGACCACCGGGTTTAGACGGATCTGAGGGATCTGAACAGGTTTAAGAGGGATCTGAACAGGTTCAAGAGGGATCTGAACAGGTTCAAGAGGGATCTGAACAGGTTTAAGAGGGATCTGAACAGGTTCAAGAGGAATCTGAACAGGTTCAAGAGGGATCTGAACAGGTTTAGATGGATCTGAACAGGTTTAAGAGGGATCTGAACAGGTTTAAGAGGAATCTGAACAGGTTTAGATGGATCTGAACAGGTTTAACAGGGATCTGAACAGGTTTAAGAGGGATTTGAACAGGTTTCTTTTATTTTGTTAAAATGTGATGAATATATTTCAATTTAACCTGAATTAAAAAAAAGAAAATCTCTTCTTTTGCAAAAGTTTTGAAGGATTTTTTTTACAACAGAAAACATTAAACAAAATAAATATGCATCTTTTTTCTCAGCACTTTTAATAAAACTGAATTCTGAAATTCTCAGTCGGGCTCAGTTTGAAGCTGAACGTGAACGAATCGGACGATATAAACAAACCCTTGTATTTGAATATTTTTCGTCAGATCCCTTCGACCTGAACCATAATCTCGGAGCCGGTCTCTCGGAAAAGTGAGTCCCTCTGAAACAAACCCGGCCCAGACTCAAAGACCCAGACTCAGTCCTGTTTGTGTTTTTAGTGACCAACTTCATCATGAAAGCTTTCATCAACGGAAGGAAACTGTTCGGGACGTCCTTCTACCCCACGCCCGGCACCGAGGTGGTACGTACCCGAACCCGACTGTAGACCGGCCAGACCCGGACCTAAACCCGACTGTAGACCGGCCAGAACCCGACTGAAGACCGGCCAGACCCGGACCTAAACCCGACTGAAGACCGGCCAGACCCGGACCTAAACCCGACTGAAGACCGGCCAGACCTGGACCTAAACCCGACTTAAGACCGGCCAGACCCGACTTTAGACCGTGACCAGACCTAAACCCAACTGAAGACGGCCCAGACCCAACTGTAGACCGGACCCGAACCTGACTGAAGACCAGACCTAAAACTCACTGAAGACCGGACCCGTCCTCATAGAACTTTGCCCTGTTGTAGTTCAGTGATAGTTTTTGTTTTTGTGTTTTCAAAAAGAAGAAAAAAATGATGAAAAAATTTGTGCTTTGCACTTTTATTTTATTTTTGTCAGTTTTCATTTTCAATTTGTTCTTTTTACAGTTTTTTTTTTTTGCTTTATTTTTATTCATTTTTTGACCAAATTACAATTTGAGTTAAAGTTTTTCAGGATTTACCTGGAGCCTGTGCATTTTATGTCATTTCTTTACAAACATCAGAGAAAAAAACACTTTAATTTTGTGTCATTTATAAAAATGTTTTTTGTAGGATTACTTTTTCGACTCAAAGGTGCTGACGGACGGAGAGCTGGCTCCAAACGATCGCTGCTGCAGAATCTGTGGCAAAATCGGGCACTACATGAAGGACTGCCCCAAGAGACGCAGGTGAATCACTGCAGCGCCTCAAAAACAAACTGTACAAACGGAAATCAGTTACTTTTAGGTATTATCTGGATTTAAACTGGTTTCAGATGGATTTAAAGAAGTTTTTGACAAACCCGGCAGAGTTTTTAATAAGAATATTTTAGGCCTTTATTTCAGACATTTTTAGTTTTTTTTATTTTTGTCTATTTTCAGAGTTTTGTTTGTAGAATAATCAAACCCTGTTGTGTTTCTGCTGCGTTTCCTGGTGTTGTTTTCAGAATAAAGAAGAAGGACAGTGAGAAAGAGGAGGAGCTGAAGGAGGAGGAGCCGAAGGAGCGCCGCTGTTTTCAGTGCGGAGACATGGGCCACGTCCGACGGGACTGTCCCGAGTACAGACACCTGAAGACCAGGACCGCCCCGACCGGACCTGCAGGTACCAGGGTCTGGACCGGGTTTAGGGGGGATCAACAGGGGTTACATGGATCTGAACAGGTTTTGTTCTGGTCTACAGCAGGTCATTTGGTCCGAGGCAGTTCTCAGTTGATTCCTTTGAACCACGACGGAAGAACGAGACACAACTCTGAGTGTGTGAGTATCACAAGGTCTAAACCAGGTCTGAACCAGTTCTAAACCAGGTCTAAACAGGTCTAAACCAGGTCTGAACCAGGTCTAAACCAGGTCTAAACAGGTCTAAACCAGGTCTGAACCAGGTCTAAACCAGGTCTAAACAGGTCTAAACCAGGACTAAACCAGGTCTAAACAGGTCTAAACCAGGACTAAACCAGGTCTAAACCAGGACTAAACCAGGTCTAAACCAGGTCTAAACCAGGACTAAACCAGGTCTAAACAGGTCTAAACCAGGACTAAACCAGGTCTAAACCAGGACTAAACCAGGACTAAACCAGGTCTAAACCAGGTCCAAACCAGGACTAAACCAAGACTAAACCAGGTCTAAACCAGGACTAAACCAGGTCTAAACCAGGTCTAAACCAGGACTAAACCAGGTCTAAACAGGTCTAAACCAGGACTAAACCAGGTCTAAACCAGGACTAAACCAGGTCTGAACCAGGTCTGAACCAGGTCTAAACCAGGTCTGAACCAGGTCTGAACCAGGACTAAACCAGGTCTAAACCAGGTCTAACCCAGGACTAAACCAGGACTAAACCAGGTCTGAACCAGGTCTGAACCAGGACTAAACCAGGTCTAAACCAGGTCTAACCCAGGACTAAACCAGGACTAAACCAGGTCTGAACCAGGTCTGAACCAGGACTAAACCAGGTCTAAACCAGGTCTGAACCAGGTCTGAACCAGGTCTGAACCAGGTCTAAACCAGGACTGAACCAGGTCTGAACCTATGGAGCTATATTGGTAGCCTGGCCAGCCAGACCGACTTTCTCATTGTATTACATACAGAGAAAGTTAGTCTGGGATCGCCCAATCTGCCCCCGATTTCTGCTCCGGCGCTTTCTTTCCGACCAATCGTAGCGAGGGAGGCGAGATTTTGTTTCCCGTCATATTGAGCGCGAGAAAACAGTAGCAGGTTTAGGGAGCTTACTACGATCGAAATAAGCACTAAACTCGATATTACACCCCGTGTCCTCAGATTTTTCTGACAAAAACAACAGAAGTCATTCACGGTCTCCGAAGCATCTTCTCTCTCGAGCCACGCTGGTGTACGCTGTGGTTTGTTGACAACTAGAATAAGTTTTGCTTTCCTTACGTCACATCCGTGGCTTCTCTGATTGGTTCACTCAGCGAGCGTTAGTTCTGCCCATGGTCCTGCCTTGAAATCCTGTTTAAATCCAGCGATCCCAGACTAACTTTCTCTGTATGTAATACAAAGAGAAAGTCGGTCTGGCTGGCCAGGCTACTATATTGGGGTCATAATCTTTGAAACTGAAAAACCAAAACTTGAAACTGAAAGTCCAAGTCATATGATTGAACTTTGAAAAATAATAAAATGAATTTCACTTTTTTTCTAGGAATTATTTTTTACAGTTTCAAATGTTATTTTTTAAGTTTCAGATTGACCCTGTTCTTGCGTGGGGGGCGTGACCAGAGCTGAGGGGCGTGCCGTTGCTATAGTGACTGCATGTTCAATGAAGGCTGGGATGGGAGCGGGAAAAACAACAAGAATTTCACTTATATTTTCTTTTAATACACTTTAAAGTATAATAACGCTGCACTTTACACTGAATACAATTAACAGGCAATAATTTGTATTATTTTATAAAGTTAAGAGACTGGGTAAATGCGTTTCCCTCGCGCGTGTCCTTGAACGCATGATCCTGGGAACATAGGGCAACAGGCGTCTCTGCAGCCACCGACACTCAGGTAAAGTGTGATTTTGCCGTTAACAATAAGTGTTTTATGGAAACATTAAGCTTAATGAGGTCTGGAACAAGTTTTCTTTCTGTCGTTACATACTCGCGACCCAGTTCTGCTCATACAACCTCGGCTCACTGTTGATGCTGTGTTTACATTTCGTGCGTCTTCCACGGCAGCTTTGGCTTTTCAGAGTTCAATCATATGACTTGGACTTTCAGTTTCAAGTTTTTGTTTCTCATTTTCAAAGATTATGACCCCAATATAGCTCCATATGAACCAGGTCTAAACCAGGTCTAAACCAGGTCTGAACCAGGACTGGACCAGGTCTGAACCAGGTCTAAACCAGGTCTAAACCAGGTCTGAACCAGGTCTGAACCAGGACTGGACCAGGTCTGAACCAGGTCTGAACCAGGTCTAAACCAGGTCTAAACCAGGACTGGACCAGGACTGGACCAGGTCTGAACCAGGTCTGAACCAGGTCTGAACCAGGTCTAAACCAGGTCTAAACCAGGTCTAAACCAGTACTGGACCAGGACTGGACCAGGTCTGAACCAGGTCTAAACCAGGTCTAAACCAGGTCTAAACCAGGACTAAACCAGGACTGGACCAGGTCTGAACCAGGTCTGAACCAGAACTGGGCCCGGTCTAACTCGGTTTTCCTCTGTCCTCAGTCCGACAGCCGGCAGACCCCTCCGGTCCCTCTGACCTCGTCCCCTCAGTCCTTCTCTAAACCGGTCCAGGTCCAGCAGGTCCAGCAGGTCCCGGTGTCTCTGCTGGGCTTCCACCACACGATGGGGTTAGTCCAGACTCCGCAGTGGCCCCAGACCCCGGCCCCCTTCAAACTGCCCCTCAACGACCCCAGCATCATCTTCGCTCAGCCGGCCCCCAGACCGAGCACGGGAAAACCAGGTAGCACCAGGTGGACCAGAACCAGTCTGAGGGGGTCTACAGGGGTTTAGATTTGAGCAGGCCTTTCAGTTTCCCACTTTGTAAATAATATAAACTGGTGTTAAGTGGATTTAATTCAGGGTTTAGTTGGATTTAACCAAGTTTTATTTAGATTTAATCAAATTTAAGTTGGATTTAACCAGATTTTATTTGGATTTAACCAGGTTTTATTTGGATTTAACCAGGTTTTATTTGGATTTAACCAAGTTTTATTTAGATTTAATCAGATTTAAGTTGGATTTAATCAAATTTTAGTTGGATTTAACCAGATTTTAGTTGGATTAAAATAGGTTTTACTTGGATTTAATCAAATTTTAGTTGGATTTTACCAGGTTTTGATTGGATTTAACCAGGTTTTAGTTGGATTTAATCAGGTTAATATACCATTCAAACTAAGCCTGGTTCAGTGACCGTCTTCATTTGTTTCTAGTCCTAACTCAGAACTAACAGAATGGTTTTGGTCGGTTTACGGTAAGACTTTATGGTGAAGGTCACTCTGGTGTTTGGTGTTGGCTTGACTTTCTGTGGTCTAACCCCGGTCTCTCTCTGGTCTAACCCCGGTCTCTCTCTGGTCTAACCCTGGTCTCTGTCGGTCCTAGACTCTGGTCCTCAGCTCGTGGGTGTGACGCAGGCCTCTCGTTTGTGGGAACATCGCAGTAAGACTCCACAGTTCGCTCCGTCCTGGAGATACCCGGTGCCCCACGGATTCCTCCAGAACAACACAGGCTTCTCTGGGCCACAAGGTACGGACTGAACCGGACTTCAACCGGACTTCAACCGGACTTCAACCGGACTTCAACTGGACTTCAACTGGACTTTAACTGGACTTTAACTGGACTTTAACCCAGGGTTCATACGGCTGCTTGAAATCCTTGAAAATGCTTGAATTTTAATCTAGTGTTTTCAAGGTTGTATAAGTCCTTGAATATTGGATAAAGTGCTTGAAATTCTAATTGCGTTGCTGTAATAATAATTCACAAGTACTTTTCTTCGTAGAAAAAATGTTTTTTTTTGCATTTTGCTGTAAATAAAACAGCGTGTGGCTATAGAGTAATCTGCCAGTGTTTGTGGATGTGCGCCCCCTGCTGGAGCAGATCGGCGATAAACTCGTGCAGGAGGTTGGTGTTTCAATGATCGCTGGCTTCAAGAGGAACAGTACAAACTACGGCTAGGACTTTAGCAGGGTTTAGAGGGGCCTGAACAGGTTTTAGAGGGATTAGAATGGGTCTTAGAGGGAACTGGATGGGTTTTAGGGGGATTTGAACAGGTTTTAGATGAACTTTGGATTTTAGAGGGTCTGGGTCTGGTTTTACCCGGTCTGGGTCTGGTTTTACCTGGTCTCTGTGCAGGTCCAGTGGTCCACCCGGGGCAGAACTTCCCGTTGGTTCCTCACGTGCGACACCCGATCAACCTGAGCTTCCTGCAGCAGAAGAAGTGACCTGCAGCTTTTAACGCTTTGTACAGTTTTTATGTTCCATTTGAGTTTTAGTCCACGCGTTGATTTGTGATACAAATGTACCATATTTTACTGCCCCGTTTTTGAGGGGGTCCAAAGTGTTTTTATTTGGTGTAAAAATCAAACAAAAAACAAATATGTAAATCTTTATTTTTCTCGGCTGTGTTGATACTCTGCTCGACTTAAGGCTTAGACTTGAAGGAACCCTGATTCATGAACTTAGAGAAATAAAGAAAATCAACTGGAAACACCACCGTTTTATTTATTTCTCCAACTGCATCAGTCACAAACACAATTTAAACAGCTTCTGGTGGAACTCTGTGGTTCTCTAGGACTTAGGCTTAGTTTTACATTCAAACTAAGCCTGGTTCAGTGACAGTCTTCATTCGTTCCTAGTCCTAACTCAGAACTAACAGAAGGGTTTTGATCCATTGTTTTTTACTCATTTTCTCTCAGTTTAAGTTTTCTGTAAGAAAGTTCAGAAAAGCGGTTCTAGTAAAACAAAGCAATATTCAGTCTATACAGTTCATAATAACAGCAGCATCTTGGTTCAGACCAAGACTGACCTTAATCCAACAGAAAACTGAGACAAAGCCATAGAACCAGAGGAACAGTGAGTGTAGTTCAGTCCCAGATGTTCACAGGAGCCTGAAGCTTTAAAAAACACTGCTTCTACAAGAAATATTAGAGATTCACAAAGATACATCTGAAGCATTGTCACTTTATACAGAAAATATTAAATATATAATAGAATATATAGAAAATATATAATAGTTTGTAAAGAAAAACAGACTAATTCCACTTTTCTTCACTCTCTGTAAAAGAATAACACATTTGATCAGTTTTTTGCTTTTGTGTAAATAAAAAAATAAAAGCTATTATAAGGATTTTGAGCTTTATTCACTTTTAAAGACGTCTATTATTATGAACACAACTGTATTAGAACAAAAACATAATTTGGTCTGGTACCGACCCCAGTCCTAGAAGAGGCCTCTGAGCCATGTTTGTCCTGAGACAGGGTCAGAGGTCAAAGGTAAACAGCCCCAGAGTCATCAAAGCTCCAGAAACAGAGTCAGACACAGTTCTCTGAGTTGCTCTGAGACGAAGACATGAGGACCGTGCTGACCTCTGACCTCTGACCTCTGAGACTTCAGCTAAAAATACTCCAAACCTCAACCTCAAACAAACGTGTCTGTTTCAGACGGTTTTGCATTATTAAGGGATTATTGAGGAAATAATAGGGGTGTGACGAGATCTCGTGTCACGAGATCTCGCGAGATCAAAATACCACGAGATTTCTCGTCACATTGGATTCCTGTCTCGTGAGTTATACAGTATATCAGGGGTGCCCATTACGTCGATCGCGAGCTACCAGTCGATCGAGGAGCCCTACCTCCCTAAATACAGTGTAATGTCTTGCTCGCATTTAGCGCTGGTTTGATGCAAGGAACGACCGACCGTCTGATGGATTCATCATTACACAGGGGAATGCGCACATGTAGCAACACGGGAGTTGGTACTCATGAGTTACAGCAGAATAATATCAGTCACCAGGACCACACCAGCCGCATTTCGGTCACTTGTTTCCAGTTTCCGTGGCTTTAGCACACAGCGCTGCGGCAGCGCAGCAGCTCAGTGCGAGCCCCGCACACTCGAAGGAAGATGTAGAGGAGGAGACCGGTACAGCCATAATGTTATTATCCTGTCTGTCCACTCTGTTTCCATCCTCCATGAAGTACTTTGTTGTTGTTAGATATTGAGCCATAAGAGCTCACTTTTGTCTAAAGCTGAAGCCCTGCCCCTGAGCGTTACCATGGAGCTCCTGTCACTCACCAAACTGATACAAATAATGTTTAAGTGCGAGATGTAATACTAATATGATCATTTTGAACAATATGATAGGTTTTGTGGTAATGACATTTAAGTAGCCAGTGTAAGTCCATAATAAATCAGCTGCAGTGATGTGAGATAAAAGTGTTACTTTTCTTTCTTTCTTTTTATCAAGTTGAACATGTTTTATTCACATTTTTTATTATAGTCTACTTTTATTGAACTAGTTATCAAATTATAGTAATAAACTTGATTAAAAGACTCTGCTCTTGCGCCCTTCAGAATCAGAAAGATTTTATTGTCATTGTCAGTGTAGGTTCACAGACTAGGAATTTTTCTCAGTGCTGTCGTGCAACATGAAACATAAAATACTGATAATAAAATATATATAAAGCTATAAGCTGGGCATGAAAAAAAAAAATTAAAATAAGATGTAAATTATATACATAATTGAAATCTATAGGTAGATCTCCAGACCCTACTGAGTTTGAAAGTAGCTCGCAAGCCGATAAAGTGTGGACACCCCTGGTTTAAAGGATATACTGTATTGCAGTTTTTGTTGGCACACAAAGAAGTAAAGCCAGTCTGTTAATGGCAAATCTTTAGCAGTATTTGTTCTTCTACTGCATATAAGTTCTAATATGAGTAAAATTAATATATTAATTGTAATTATTAGGTAATGCTAATAAAGTTAAAATACATGAGTTAACAGTTAACAGTCTTTGAGCATTTATTTAAATACAGTAAGTGTAAAAATCTCGTCTCGTTCTCGTGGACCCAATCTCGTGTCTCGTCTCGTCTCGTGGGATTTGTATCTCGTCACACCCCTAGGAAATAATGACTGTAAAAAGTGCAGAAACACACTTGAATTTTTTTTATTTCAGAAACAAAAGAAAACCAGACATTTGTGTATTAATAATTTACAAAAATCACCAGAAAATACATTTAAACCATTTATAAAAACCAGCCACGATTTGAATTTACCACAGTTCTGTCATATAATCCAACGAAAACCAAACTAAACCAGGTCTAACCCAGACTAAAGCAGGTGAGTGTTCAGGTGTAGAGGCTGAGGGCGGGGCTCTGGTACAAGTAGAGGTAGGCGTCGCACAGCAGGCGCTTGGCCACGCCCCTCATGTCTCGAGCCGTCTGATTGGCCAGTTCAGACGGAGACATGTTCAGGTAATGGCTCACCTCCGGAGCCAGAGTCACCTCAGGAACATTGTACCCGTCTGCTTCACCTGCGAGAACAGGAAACACCGTCACACCTGGGGTCTGAGGGGGTCTGAGAGGGTCTGAGAGGGTCTGGGAGGGTCTGAGGAGGGTCTGA